>VZRR01008934.1:823550-879470 GCA_013398015.1 Oreocharis arfaki | reverse complement strand
GAAAAAAAGGCAAAAAGCAAGCAAAAGTGTGAAAACGTAATTGAAATAGCCTACTAGAATCAGTCTTTTCAGAGGTTGCTTTGCTCCAAGAGAACTGATTTCATGGAATACATACAAACCTTTTTAAAATGAAGACCAAACCATTTTAGAGACAACCTCAGAAGGTTCAGGTAAGCATCAAAAAAGTAAACAGAAATGTTCTTCATTAAAAACTTGTGAATATGCACTAACTACACTGGGTTCAGCAGTTATTTTTCTGACACAAGTCTGTCATCAACCTGAGCACATGTTGACTGTCCTTGAAATAGCCTCCCATACTTCTGTTTTATTCTACACCAACCTTGAGATCAAGGCTTCGCACGAAACAGTGCTAAAGTTATTCTGAATATTAGTTTGGGGAGGGAAGGCCTTAAATCCCATGGAGATGGTATAGTGTGTGTGGATGCTGAAAAGCTGCTGGCAGAGAAAAATCCACCATTTTGCAAGTATTCTGTTAAGTCCTTGGTTTCAACACACCAAGCAAGATGGTTTTCTAAACACCTTGCAGGTGAGTCCTATTAGGAGTCAAACAGGTGGTGTGGGGTCTGGCCAATCGCTTGGAGAGGTGGTTGGACCAGGGACCAATGATCCCTGCCATAGACCAATGCAGGGATTATATAAGGCCTGCCTGTAATTAAATAAAAGGGGGTTTATCATTTCCCTCAACTGGAGCTCTGACTCGGACCTCCTATTTTTTCTGCGTCGCCTGTGCTTCAACTGCAACAGTGTGTGCCCTGACATCTTATACTCTGAAACTCTAGTGGAGGGACAGGGAAACAGAAATCAAGCCTAGAAGCAGCAAGAACTCCCTGAGATGGGGCTTTCTGGGGAAAAAGGTAAGGCTATACATGGTGCAAGAGCTGGTTGGCTGAAGCAAGTTTGCAGGGCCTGAATAGGAGTAGCAATGCAGAGAACAGTGTGGAAAAGTGACCTCCATGAAGCTGAGCTATTCTGCACATTAAAATGAGTTGGATCCTCAGATAAAACTTCCTTTCTGCCCCCATCAAATGAGCCAAGAGGGTAGGTCCGAGGCCAAGTACCCACCACAACACAAAGCAGTGGAAGACCCTCGTGTATCTGCTGCTGCTAGAATGAAAGAAGACATGAGGTCTCCTTGAACCCTCAGAGAAGTTCAGGCAGGAGCTAGACTGTGAAGCCAAGAGTCATCAGCAAAGTCTATCCCCACACCAACACTACAGCAATACAAAAACATGAGAAAAGGTAGGCACAAGAAGTGTCCAACCAATAGCAAATGGCGCTGGGAGGCTTGGACAGGTCTGGTGTTACTCATAAAGGTATCATCAGGGTCTCTTCCTGAAAGAAAGACATCTTGAAACAGGATATATTCGAGTGGCTCCAGTAGTGTCACTTTGGAATGTGTCCTGTACTAAGCAAAGCTTAGCCAGGCCAGCCACTTATCATGCTGTGTCATTTCTACTTCTAGTTGTGGCCAGAGTGAAGATGTGCAGAGAACCATGACAGAGGAAAGTAAAGCAACAAACACAACTATCCTTCGGTTGTTCCACAGTTGTCAGATGAGTCACTTGATAGGATCGAAGAGTCCTGTCAGAGCTGCTCCATCTGTACAATTTTCGTTCCAGACACTTACTCCTCAGCATAAAGGTGTAAATTCCTAAGCAGCTTCTAAAGAATTGTAAAAGAAAAAATCACTTTCTAGAGGATTAAGCTAATAGCAAAAAAATGTGGACTAACAGGAAGCATACAGAAACAGGTGTATTGAGTTAATCACGAGCGGCTTGATAGCAATGAAGTACCAGAAAGAGGCAATAAGGGAGCAAACAAAGAATCCATAACATGAAGTTGTACTATGCCTGCTTTGACAAAACCTCCCTCATAGCACATTATGGACTCTTAGGAAGCAGTGAGCATTACTGTATATTTTGGAAACAGAAAGACTGACATATTTTCATAGAGCCCAAGCATCCATTTGTTGTGTGAGTCCACTGCAACACTGAACATGATGCTGGGCCAACCTGCAGCGTTATTAATACCATAAATATCTCCCAGACAAATTAACACAAAGCCATAATATCGCTTCAGTGGAGCCAGTCAGAATGATCACATTAAAACCTTCAACTCATGCAAATCTGCAAGTTGTGAATTAACACCATCCTTTGCCTTTTAGAACCACTTAGTAGCATCTCCACACAACTGATTGTCATTACGTATTGGGGCAAAGATCATTGTGAGGTCCCAGGAATCTATTTGTACATTGTTTTGCAGCTTCGTGGTCCTCTGTGTGTCAAGAACTACTAAACAGTGTGAAAGCAGGAGGAGGGAAGCTGCACTGACAGAGACCTGTGAACCAGTAATGAAATGGTGGTTTACATGTCATTTACCAAAGGCATTGGCTCAACTTGATAGTCCTGCTCTATCCAGTAGTTAAGTTAAATTTCACAGGGATAAGCGTCACCACATAATCTTTGAACAATCCCAACCCCACAGCAATATCAGTGAAATTTTTAATTATGGTGAACTGTTTCAGCATATCTTTAGATTATAACTTGGAAATAAGTGTTATGTCAGATAACAGTTCTGAAAAATGCAGTAGAAAAACTGGCCCGTCTTAAAAAAAAAAAGAATCATACCTGATATTTGCATTTGTCTCCGAATACCAAGCAGCACTCTTCACTCCTCAAGTTTTATCTCCTAAGAACAGGTAATTTGTTCCCCTTTCTGTTCTCTTCCTTTCCATTCAAAACTGCGCTTTGAAGGAAAGCCTAAATGCATTTGCAATCCTCTATGTGTAAAGTCTTGGATAATAATTTTCTGACAACAGCTTCACAATATCACTTGCCAGTCCACTTGTAATCCCATTGTTCAGATTTGTGCGCACCAGCTTGCCATGATAACATTTTTACCCAGGCTCTTTTTCCACTCTGCTATGATAAGCCACCAGTTGAACCTCTGCCTGTGGTAGCCTGACACCGAAAGTATACAGAAAACCACTATTGCCACACCGCAAAAGGAATCACAAAGAGAAAACAAACAAACAAACAAAAAAAAGAGATGAAAACATTAGTAGTCTGAGGTAACATGGAAAAGGAGTAATGAATAATGAAAAACACCATCCCCTCAGTTCTCCTTGAAGAGAATTCTCATGCAGAATAATTAGTCATTCCATTGCGTAGGGTGGAAGAATGAGACTGTAGGTGAGAAGAAGCAGAAGAAAACAGACAAGGAACGGAAGCTGGTATGAGAAATAAAGCAGATAAAATACCAGTAAGTTTCAAATATTGTAATTCTAAGGCAGGAAGCTGAATTACTCCAAGACATACCAATTTATCCCTCTACATTTACTTAGCTCTGGAAACAATGTTTATGTCTATTTTACCTGGGCATAAATGCTACAGACAGGAGTTCCTAGAAGAGAAAAGAAAATGCTTTTTTCATTTTGGACTTGCATAGGCTCAAAAATGCATCTGTGCACATAACGGTACACAATTTTTTATCTACCTGGGTATGACATTTCTGATGCCAACAATGAAAGCTGATCTGAGCTGTTAAATACCTGGAGATCTCTACAGTCTTGCACCCACTTCAACAGTGATGGTATCATTGCCATGTCTCCTTTGATGAATGATGGCATGCTGGCCACGGCAGTGCGGAAGACAGGATGGAAGGAACAGATCGATGCATTTGCATGGAGCTGGTTTTTTGCCAGCTGTATCCATTGTTCTGAACAGGTTTTACAAGTTGATCTATTAAACTCAGACTAATTTCGAAAGAGTAAGATTGTTTCAAGATACACTAAAAATTTATAAATTTCTAGGAGACACTGACTACTGGTCACAAATAAATTTAGTTTTCATGAAAAAAATCTTTATATCTCAACTTCTGATTATCATGTTGCAGAAAAAATTAAGCACAAAGCTAGTAAACAATTTAGCCATTATAAAAAGGAGAAGATAGAAAAAATAATGTTGGTCATCCAGATAGTATTTTAACATCAATGCTCTGATTGCCAAGCTATTAAAGGAAAGTAGACCTCTTTCTGCTTAGCAACTTCAAAGCAGTCACTCTTTAGCAGGTGTCATTGTTGTCCAGACTTTGGTGGGTTTTTTTAGGGTTTGAATTGTATAACCTGTGAAGTTGTTATGAAAGAAATGAAAGTTCCTTTTAGCTCTGTACATTTTTTTGTAGCTACTTTTTGTACTGAGGGGTATTCAGTATTTGCCATTGTCAATTCTACCCTTACAAAGAATGAATGATGATGACACCCGAAGTTTACACATTGTACTCAAAAATTGCATCTATGTTGACTGTCATTAAAAGCTACTCTATGCCCAAAAAGGTCTAAGGGAAAATTAATAGAGCAAGAGAAAAAACACAGCAAAGGAGCATTTCTACCTAGTTTCTTCCCTATATGAGGATTCAGGAGGGGTCCAGTAAGACACAATTAATCCAGGAGAAAGTACTAAAAAAAAAGTAACTACATGCCATGTAGCCGAGCAATTGTCTATGAATTCAGAAAATAGTGAGTTTACAACATAGATGTCATTTATCCTGACGGAACTGTGTACATTAGATGCCATTTTCCTAAAATATCTGATTGTCATAAAATAATACCACTGATCTGAATCATATAATAAATACATAATATTTTTTAAATTACATATTAAACTTCAGACGAAATAAATTTTTTTCTTCCCCGTGCTTGAAAGAATTCAGACTTAATTTTCTGGACAAGAATGCCCGCTGCCTCTCTATTTCTTTAGTGAATACAAAGCATCCTAAAAGTTTCCCTTAATTAGTTTAAATCATTGTAATTGTAAAACCAAAACCAAATCAAACCAAACGTTTTAAAAACCCAAACAAACCAAAACATATTCTTATTTTGCTCACCAGATTCAAAGTAGATATGTCTTGAAATAAACCATATCATGGAGATTTCAGCTCAGGTTACGCTACCCTGCACATTTTACTCAGGTAGTCACTTCATTTTTCAGGATTGGGCTATTACGAGGGAAGAAATCAAGACAGATTTTGGTAAAACTGAAGCTGATTATCCCGATGAAAGATCTGAGGAAATCCCATCCGTAAGCAACTGTTACCCTTGACTTTTTCTCAGTAGAGACACTATTCACAAAATAAAAGACATATTATACACAGTCCCTTCTTGAACCAAAACATTGAAAACTCTGCTGCTGGTTTTGCTAGTGAGCTCATCATATCAACACCTTGGATTTGTAGAGGTTATTTCCCTCTTGGTGGTCTTTACTTTTACCTTCAATTAAAGACCACAAAAGTAACAGTGAAAGCATTATTCTCCCTGTAAAGATGTTTGGATATATCGAGTGCAGTAAACTAAAGTTTATTTCCTAGCTCTAGAAATCAGAGCAACAAAGGCTGCAAGAGTCAATAAAACCCAAGACCCAGCTCTAATTTCGCTTGCTCCACTCTAGCAGAGGTATAACTCTTTTACAATTTACGTTACTGCTAAATTAAAAAATATTGACTGCAGAAAAAATTATAGGGACTATAAGCAAAAGTAGCCATTGTAAGAGAAATTAAACTGTTGAGAAATTATTTTTGATGTCATTTAAACTGAGTTAGAAAGCTGGAGCTCTGCTGAAGTCAACTAGCCAGTCAGATAATCCACAGCACAGAAAACCCTGAACAATGTGTTTAGATGGGATAATAAGTTTGTGTGATGCTTGTGGCTAAACAAAATACAGAGAAGCTTTAATGTTTCTTTGCCGGTCAAAAGGTGGTAATGACTCAATTTCAAAAGACACAGACAGCTTCATACACTCTTTCCCACCGATACACTTTCAAAAGACCTCATGGAATAACTCCACTGCTCATTCCATTGCAAAAGGACAATGACAAGTTGTACAAATCTTCCCTAAGAAGGTATCCAGCTAAAGTTTCACTGGCTTGGGAGCAATGTTTTAGGAGAGAGGCATTTCTGCTGGCATGTGAAGACTACTGCAATGCTTATTACCTGCTAGGCTTGTGGAGTGGAAGAAAATACACTGGGTTTCAAAGCTTTTGTATTCCAAAGAAAAAACAGCATAATTTCAGCTCAGGTAGAATCTCTGGTTTTAAAAGGTTTTTTGCTTCACTGTTTCTGAGTCATGTCATTATGAAATGTCTTTCCATATATAGGATTTTCAAAGCATTCATCACATACACAATAACTGTCAGATTTAGAATCCGAGTGAATTAGTTATTCATCAGTGCAAAAGGCTTTTCCAATCAAAACCCTTTGTCCATATCTTCCTATAACGAGTATAAATGGGCTACTTTTCCTTCCAGCACATCCCACTCTCACTTCCTCCTAACCCTTGGCAGAGCTGCTCATAATGCTAGCATGGAGAGCTCTGAAGATTATGACATCTGGGAAAACCTGAAAAGCAGAGAGAGTTGGAAATATTTGACAACAGCAGCTGCATCCCATTCAGCTGGCTTGTCAAAGTACCTCCTGATTGGAATAAATTACATCTCAGCCTCTGAACGCTGGAGAGGAAACAAGGTGTTTACAACATAGCACCTAGTTGGATCAATTCCAAACTGTGACATATGTCACAAAAAGTTGTCATGGTGGAGTTAACTACAGATTTCTCTCCAAAGTTGAAATCAGTGCATTAACATTAAAATATTGATCTTCATTTTGAATGACAGCATCATCATATTAGCACATAGTCAACATAACCTTGTAGAGCATTGAAAGATTGATTGTTTTGATGGAAGACGGGAATACATCTTGAAGAAACATGTTAATACTTCAAAATGGAATAAAGTTTACAGAAAATTATCAAATTTTCCAGGGAAGATACCAGTAACATTGCTCTCAGCTTCTATTAAATAGTTACTCTGGAGGAGAATGGCATGTGGAAAACAAACAAATAAAAAGTTGAAATATAAATCCTGCCATGGGTAGTAAGAGCAGTTCAAAGCTAGATTCTGGAAATCCAGCTGCAAGCTTTCATTGCAAGTTTCTCTTCCTCTGTCCCCAGAGTGACAACTGAATTTTGTTAATTGTCAAACAAAGATTGACAATAGGCTAGAAGTTAAAGCCAAATTCTGCCATGTTGCATAAATTAGCCATTTATAGCTTAATGCAGACTTGCATCTTAGCCATGTGTTGGCCTCTGTTGATCAGAAAAAAAGTAGAGCCCTCCTGAATATACACAACACAGCTACCACATGAGCAAAAAGACAAATGGGATTTCAGACAAACAGGTCTTAGACATCTCCAAGTCTTCTTTTTACGACTATACCAGATTATTAGCCATAACCAACTTACCAATGGACAAAGATAACAATCTCTGCACAAGTTGTCTCTGCTTCCACACTGAACTCAACCATCATAAGCAAAAAAAGATAAATAAATGTCCTATGTTACAGCATTACAAGCTTAATATACATGCTTTCTTTCGTTTGTTACGATAAGGATTTGACACTACACACTTCAGCTATTTTACAGTCACACTGAATAGCTACATCTGCTCCAGAGAGAAAAATATGTTTTCTACCAAAAGAGAATTTAAAAGTGGAAAAGAAAGAGAAGAATGTCATGGAGTCTTCGTTTCATTAGATTTATAGCACGACAGTACAAAGATTTTAACATTAGCCAAAGATGATGTAACAAAACAGGTCCTGACCCCCCAGTTATGGGAACTTCAAGAAACATGAGCCAATGCTGAAAAATCATGTTCCTTCTTCCCTATGCCCTCCTAAGACATTCATCTAGTAATTTTAGGGCCCAAAATCAAATTTGCCAAAGCATGCATACAAAGGTGACATCAAGCAAGTGCAAGTTATTTGCACAAAAAAAACAAAAACAGGAGTTTTGTAAAGTTATTTATCACTTAGAGTTCTGATTGTAGAATAGTAGTACCAATGGATATTTGTGTCAGGGTGCACACAGTCTAACTTCCTCAGTTTTGAAGGGCAGCTCAAACCTGAGGATTGCTGTCTTTCAGCAGCACACAGGCCAGCTGGCTACTTTCCTCAATACCCTTCCAGACCATAGTTAAGATTATGCAATGCTGAGTGGTTTTGTGCTTGCTCAGTGTCAGGGAGGCAGCCTCTGCTCAGCAGGGATAGTTTTGTCACCAGTCTTTTGAACCTCTAGCTCGATTATTGCAAAGAAAAATTCTGTTTACCATATCAAATGGCAGGTTATAGCAGTTTCGATCCTTTCTCCCCCTCTACCAATCTCTCTTAGACCAGCTCAATGGCCAACCTCCCATCCTCCTTCTGGTTCCCAAGCATTACGAAGAGTGCAAATAGACCCCCTGACCTTACCCTTTGGCTTCACCTTCATCATTAGGTTGCTTGCTTCATTCCCAGATAGGCAGATGAATAAATGTGTTGAGCTGTCTGCATTTAAGCAGAAAATGACACTGATTGTCACTAAATATAGTGAGTGCTGTATGTATGTTTCATTGGAACCACAAGCTCAAATTAGCCTGTCAGAATTTGACTGTACCCTGATGCTAACCTGTCAAGTGACTCAATTAGCTCAAGAGAATAAAGGAAAGGCTTGTCAAAGCCATCAAGGCTTTCCACTTGCTCAAATCGCATCCCTCTGCTCACTGCCTTTATTAAATCTAAATACATTTCATATCTGCAGATGGGTAGATGCTGTTTCTTCATTACCTCTTCCTCAACTCCTGCTTCACCACCACTTTCTTACTGAAAAATTCATCAAATTTATGGAGAGGAAAAGGAAGTAATTTCTTACAGATCCCTGGTTTTCTTATGATGAAAGGAAATATTTACCTGTAGATAAAGCTTTATCAATAGCTCAATTTTACTTTTCTTGCAGAGCACTAAAAAACATTAAAATAATATTGGATTTAGAGATGAAATGAAAGAGTAGAGACTTCAATCAGAAGTGCTGTCTCCTAACAATTCTTTCTTTCCCCACCAGTGCATAAAGAAGCACAGCATTTCTTGTCACGGATGTCTTAGAAACCAGCAGAAAAAATGAAATCAAGCTCAGAATTGCTATCTGTTGCCTCAAGGGCACAGCCATGCCTAATGCAAGCTGCAAAGTCACTAGTCTCAAGCATGTCCAAAACTGACTCAGAGGCTGGCAACTCTCAGCTGCAGTTGGATCTACAAAGCAGACAGCCTGTTCAGATACTATTTAGCAATGGCACGCTGTGTCTTTTCCCAAGCACCGCCTTTCACCTCCCGTCCTGCTCTTGGCCCTGACTTCATACCACCTCTTTGTAATGTCAAAAACCCTGTAACAATACCAGCCCATTAGCAATGAGGGAAAAACAAAAAAAATTAATGACCTATCATCTTAATCAGTATTGTAGTGGTTTTCCTCTTCTGATTGAAAATATTCTGATTTTTATAGCTGTTTAAAAAAAAAAAATTAAGAAGTGATCTCTTCCACAGACTAGACTCAGATATGCTGGTAGTGTTTCACAAGATGAGGAAACATGCTCACTGCCAATCATGGAGGGAAGGGCACCTTGTGAAGTGCTTTGGGTGCTGCCCCAAGCTGCCTGATGTCTCCAAGTGGGTAAAGAAGCGGTATGTGTCCTGCTCTTTCTGTGTTAGTGGGCTCACGGCTCAACAATGCCAGTACCTATACTGGTCTTGTAGGTTGGCAGAAGATGCCTGCCAGGTGCTATAGATCTCCATATAGACCATAGACAGCTTTGGGGATCCAGGAAAAAAGGTGAGAAAGAGCCAAGACACCTCCTAAACTGTCTTCTGGTTCTGTGGCCAAAAGGGGATGTATATTTTGGCACTGCACTGCTTGCTTCACATTTCAAAGGGCCACCTGATCACACACAGAAGCATGCATAGATTATTGAATCAAAGGTTTCACCTGAAGGAATAGAACAAACAAATTGGGGAATTCTAGGACTCTTTCATGCTTTTCTAAGATCTTTAAAGGCGAGGAGAAGGTAAGAAGAAACAAAACACCAAAGAAACGAAAGAAAGAAGTGAAGAGCCAGGCTGTGGGAAAGTTTCAGAAGGGAATGATCTGAAGTTGCATCAGGCAAGGTTTAGGTTGGATATTAGAAAAAGTTTCTTCACCCAGAGGGTGGCTGGGCACTGGAACAGGCTCCCCAGGGAAGGGGTCACAGCCTGAGAGAGTTCAAGAAGCATTTGGACAGTACTCTTGGGCACATGGTGTGACTCTTTGAGATGGTCTTGTGAAGGGCCATGACCCTTTTGGGTCACTCCCAACTCAGCTTGCTCTGCGATTCTGTGATAGTTAGGTTCCTTGACGGAATCACTGCTTGACATCAGTGTCTATCAGCGAAAGATTGCCCTAGTGTGTGCACGTCAGCGAGAGGAGAAGGAAAGTAAATTAGCTGATAAAGCAGCAGTCACCCCTGGAAGGTCTTCCATTCAAATTAAGGTATCAGTGTTTAGCACATAAAATACCTTTTAACCCAAAGGTACAGCACCAGGTTTTATTTTGGTAAGGACAGGATTCATAGAAGAGACTATGAGGATACAGATCTAGAGCAATCTAGATTTCCTCTTTGCATTGCTTGTCTTACAACCAACATTTTTTCATTTTAGCAGATAGTCATTGCTCAGTTTAAAGGCTTCTCCTTTGGCTTTGCTCTTGGATAGTCTGACGGGCTGTCAAGTGCGTCACGTATTTTAGGAGCTAAAATTCAAGAGGGCATTAGAACACTTGCTCCAGTGCATAGCTGTAAATGCCAGTCAAGCCAAAACGATCTTCCCTGCTTCTGCAGTTATGCATGAAAATGCAAGTCTGATGGATGCAACCTTTTTTAAATGACATAATGCCTTCCAAACCCTCTTCTGTGTAATTTGCTGGTGATACACAATAGCTTATGTTTGTAAAGAAAGCGTTCCTAGAGACCATTTGTAATGAACCTTACTTCTGAGGTACTTCAGGATCCACAAGTCTGTAGCCTCAAGTATCCAGGTTTATTCTGTTGTGTGGTTTGTTGAAGTTTCAAGTAAGGGTTGTCAAACAAAAAAATTCAGTTACACTGAGCAAGAGGAAAAAAGAGCATAGTCAGAGCACTAACATTTAAATATTAATTAGACAGGACTGGAACATGGAAACATTTAAAATAAATGTCCTTGTATTATTAAATGTTAAAGTTTATGCATACTAAATCATTTTGTAGCCTGTTAAAACAGCTTCTTCCTGTGGCCTAGGAGATGCATAATTAATATATTTTTTTCTAGCCATCCGTGTTTAATTATTAAAAAGTTTGACTAACATTTAGATGGCAAAAGCATAAAAATCTTCTGAAAAGGCCTAACCTTTTTGAGAAGAATAGGACTGAAATAAGTAATTTTTATAAGAGGTTTTTTTTTATAATAACTCATTTCAAAATAGTACATATCGGTCTTTTTAGGACCTTCTGAAAGCCAAGGTAAGGAGAGGGATTTAATTTTGATTCTCTAGTTTCTTTTTGAATGTGTACAGCTCAAGTACTTTCTTGCACTGACAAACTAGGTGCAAGGAAAAGCTAATTAAATACGAGAAACTGACTGTCTTAGGCTACAGCGTAAGATGTAACCAAAAGTAGGTCTTCTATCACCATCTTCATAAGCTGTTAAAACCAGGTGGGGCAGTGTTCTTTATCTCTTCCATGACACATCCCTGATAACTCCCTCCAGGAATATCTTCTGCTAATGGGCCATCCAGCCTCACTGCATGATTCATAAATTACATCCTCCCATTGTGAGATGCTCTGGCTGACGGCAGGAATCAGGCATTTCTACTGGAATGTTAATCTGAGGTTTGGAACTCCACAGCCAGCCTTTTCCTACTGGATTCCCAGAAGACGAGAGCTACATAACCACCACTGGACCTTCAGAGGAAGACCAGACCCTTCTACATGATCACTGCTCCAACAGAACCACATCTATCACCTCCAGAGGACTGCAGCCACCATTCAATCGGACTGCTACTGCCACTCTGCCCAACAGGGTGTCAGGTTGTACTCTGATGCTGTCAGTTTAAACCAGGTTTTCTGCCTTTATATTAAATTTTCCTATTAAATTTTAGTTCCGACTTTGAGTCTCCCACTGGTTTTTTTTCAAACTAGTACACTAATATACAAAATAACTGGAATTTTTTTTGTTAGGTTGTCTTCGTATATGCCAGACAAAGGAGAGACTTTTAATAACGGTAAAATTTTTAACTACAGATTTCAGCTTACCAACCTATGTCCTGTGTGTTTGATAAATATATCACATATAAAATGAATCAAACATAAGTTTATTAACAAAATAGAAAAAGTTCACACAAACTTGCATTGCCAGAAAGGGAACCCAGAAGAGTCCTACCTGTTTTGGCAGTTGTTATGGAAGGAAATCTCTGAAGGGCTGGTACTGAACACACACTACTGCTTGCATCATACAGCAAACAAATGCCTTCAATGAGTATTGCAGCTTGGCATACACCTGCTCCAAACACCTATGTACCCATATAATGAATTTTATACCACCACTGGTGTATCATTGCCTTTTCTGCTTCCTCTATGCTGAAAACATCAAGCAAAAATCAATTGCTAGATTCATAACAACAAGGCAGTGGACGGATGTTCCCCAAAAACTGTGGCACGAATTTCTAATCTTGTCTTTGCAAGGCAAGCCTGCTGGCTGCACACAAAAGCCCGTAAAATAGGCAGAAATGCAGAGCAACAGCCTCCGAGCTTTAGGGTTTGAATGAAAGCAAACAGGCACAAAGAAAAAGGTCTCAAAACAAGGAGAAATGAGCGCTCAGAACCATAGCTGATACCAGCCTATCGGTGGCCCAGCACATGGCAGCCCAGCTCCTGTCAAGTTTCTGGTAGGTATTACGAAAGTTTTAAGGAAAATTATAGTCAGGCATTTGGAAGAGAGCAATGAAGTCACATCAGGGTGGTGGAGGAGAGTACTGGAATCGCTCACAAGCACCAGTGCTAAAAGGACACACCACAAAAGTACTCGCCCAAGAATTAAAAAAAAATTAGTATGTGAGGGTCTGACACTTCTGGTTTCCAGATGTTTGCTGGAGATGTGAGTTGAGCTTTGAGTGCATGAAGAAAACGTCAGTTAGGTCCTAAGAGAAAAGCTATGGCTTACATTTGATGTGACAGAGAGAAGAGCAAAGTGGTGTCTTTAATAATGTGCAGTGCAAACAGTAATTGCAGCAGGAGTACGTAGTTGTATCCTAAATGGAAGGGGAAAGCACTGGGTTCTTGGAAATAGGTTGATATGAAAAAGGGAAAGAAATTAAGAGGAAAATATAACGAGTTTTTTTCTGTGGAAAGAAGACTCAAGGCAAGTGACTTTAAACACAGGAGCATAGATTTTAGTATGAAAAGAGACAGAGAAGCAAAATGCAACTTTGCAGCAGCTTTCTTATCACAAACTAAAAGCTGATTCCTTGTTTTCCTTGCTTTTCAAAGTATCACAGCACCACCATTTCACAGGAGTCCAGTAAGAACCAGCCCAAGCTTGAATAAATGCTGCAGGAGCACTGCTGCTTTCCAACAGGCTTTTCTGGAGCTTTCTTCCCACACCCTCTGAAGGAATAAAACAAGCTGATGGCTGAATAATGTAATCAACAGCAATTCATTGCCTTGAAGTTTAGTAAATAGGCAGAAAATATCGACTATGGGGTAACGTACTTAAGAAAAAACCAATATACTACAGAAGCAGACTGCGATTTCCTCTGTTAATGAAAATTTTAGATAGTACTCAATGGATATACAGTTCAATGCTATTCTTCAGGGGACTTGTCATAATAGGTACGGAGTTCAAAAACATTAATGGTTGCTGATCGAAGTATATAGACCTTGTTAAATAATTTTTTGAGTGAATGTAAAAATTGCTAGCCGGGAAAATTTAACTCCCATCCAAAAGTAAATCAAGCACCTCATTAAATAAATGCATGCAACTTGTTCCACTAAAAACAGTGTCTGTTTTTAGTGGAAGAAGTTGCATGCATTTATTTGTTATTAACAGTGTCTCTTGTTAGTGAGTGAAAGTTCTCACTGCCTTTGCTTTCCTGAAAAACACCACTGATGACAACTCAAAATAGGAATGATTTCTTCTTTTTCTGTGCCAATACTGTTTTCTTGCCACCCTGCTATATCCTACCTGGCAGTGTGGGCTTGGCAGATGATAGCTTTGATGCCTTCCTGACAGAATTTGGGCCCACCATGTCCACCCAAATTGTCTATAAAAACGGCAGGAAGGCTTGAAGATTACTCCCTGGAATGTGTGACTCAAGGACAAAATTCACCTACCATCACAGAAGGTTACACAGCCAGGAAGAGAATTGAAAATACAAGTACAGCTAAACACACACACACACAAAAAAAAAAAAGTGGTCAAATTTCTTCCCAGTACCCATATTCTTTAGATGCAGAAGCAAGTAGTCAGCAAGTAAAACATGAAAACAGAGGAGGACACTGCTATGTTGTGAAAGAGGAAAAAAAAGAGATAAATAATCAAACTGGGGGCAAAAAACAAAAAAAAAAAGATTCAAAGGCATTTACAGTAGAACCTCCCAGCATAAAGCCAGAATCTGATATGCTTATTCACCAGAGACCTTTTTAAATTCTTTAGTTAAACCCACAAAAGAAAGAAAACAGAAGAAATCTGAAGCAAACCTGTAGGGGTTTGGTTGAGGCTTTTGTATTTATTCTTCATGAGCACTCACCAGTGAATAAAACTCAGACTCTACTGACAAAAGAATAAACTCAGCATTTAAAAATTAAACTGCTACCTTCAGAACTGCAGAGTTCAGCTCTGATGGGCTGAAGCACTCCTTTTTTTCCTGAAAGATATCACATCTAGCTACTGTCAAGTCAGAAGTATAAAAGAGAAGACAAATGAAATCACAGATGTGAGTGTTCTAGTGCAAGAGCAAGATTTCAGACTTGTTGAGCATGAAATAAAGGTTTCATACCTCAGATCAATGTGAGTCTGCTCAGAGCATTGATACAATTCATTACAAATGGTAGTCCATTAAAAAGTTGATCAAATATGCAATTTCATCCTGAGCTTTTTCTTTGAAAAGTTGGTCTTCAGTGTTGACAACACTGCAAAATGATATGTAGACACCTTTTCCATGTGAATAGTTGAGGTGAAAAACTCAGAATTCCTGTTTTGTTGAAATGAAGATGCTTCACCCCAGCTCAAGGTTTTCCCTATTCTCATACTCTTCATGACGAGAGAGCAGTAATACACTACAGACTTTTTCATTTGCTTCTTCTCAATCAACATCTGCTTCCATTGTTGTGAAATATTTTGACAGAACCATTGGATTTTTTTCTTTACAAAGAGGCGAAAACATGAAAAGGAAAATATTCCATTATTTTCTATGGAGTAGCCTCCTTGATTATTCAAGCTAGTATTTTAACATCTGAATAACACCTCCTGAATTTTAGCTTTCAATAAAGTCTTAGAATATGATTGTACCCCAAGTATAAAATTACTGAAATAGCACCAACCAGCCAAACTTCTGAGGGTAGAAACATGAAATTTTTAGGACTTCCCAGAGTAGCCCAGATCAAATCCATATCCTCAAACAGGTTCAATATTATTTTACATTGAGTCCAACACATTTTTCAAATACCCTGAGTATTCCTAGCACCAGGCATGCAGATCCATAGTGACTATTCAGTCTTTTCTCAGCTTTTATTTGGCCAATAGCATGGTCCTTCCCTTTAAATCATCTTCTCTGGCCCTTAAAAAAACCACTTGCAGATTGTTTTCATACTTTCTGTCCGGGTCTCCTGCCACTGTTGTTATTTCGGTTTTTGGTATTTAAAAACGCTTTCAATTATACCCATTTCTGGTGAAGTATGTACACACAGTAGTAAGAAGCAGATAAATATCCTATATCTTCTCCCTTTCCAAGGGAGGTCGGTAGCAACCACAGCACTTTTCCTCTGAGAATTTTCTGTTCTCATCCTTAAGTGACCTCACTCATCTCTCTTCCTCCCTCGTCATCATATAGATGTGATTTATTGCAACCACTATGAAAACTGCCCTTTAGGACCTCTAATAGCAGACCATACCACATGCGACATAAAGTTTGAAAACATTACTGCTACTTGAATTAGTCTTTCCTTTCATTTTCAGCAAATCTAATCATCCACTCCAGGCTTTAGAACATTAACATCTCTGACTTCCATTTTTGATATTAAAAAATCCCCATCAAGTTTAAAGATGAGTGCAGGAAATAACTGAAAAAAGATTTTGATTGTGCTCAGTCCCAGGTCAATAATGAGAACTGCTGGGGCAGGCATAGCAGGAGAGAACAGGAAAAATGGCCATGGCTGTTGAATGGTACCTTCCTCCAGCAGTCTGGAGCGTAACAGTCCAAATACTGTTAAGCAATTGCTCTCACTGCCTGTGGAGCTTCATTTCTTTTATATGTTTTTTGCCCCTGTGATACCTTTAAGCTAGGAACCAAATAAACATCACAGAGTATTGCCACTCAGAAGCTAGGCCAATTCTACTACATGCTAATTTCAATGACATGAAAAGGCAGAAGCTATTTGCCCTTAAGGTGCTAAAGCCTGCATGCATACACAAGCAATTGCCACTGCAGTTCTGACATTTCTCTTTATGCTAGACATGCCACATGGAAATTTCCAAGCTTTTTTGTGGAATCCATGTTGTCTGTTTTCATATAACACTAGAGAATATGCTTTTACTGGGGGGTGATGAAGGGCAGGGGAGAGTATAAAATTTATCAGCAATTGGAAATTTCTAGTCTGCCCCAAAACCAAAGCTGTTTTTATGCAGATGTTGCCTGCTGGGCGTTTTAATTAAGTGCCTTAGGGGGTATCCTCAGCAGACAACTGTGCTTTTTGGCCAGACTGCCTCAGTATACCCTGCCATTTCTGTGTATAGCAAGTATTCAACCTTTATCAGCTGTGGGGTCTCACTCCTATCGGGAATGTCCATACTGAAGAAAAAGTGAATAGGAAACAGCTTTCTGGCACATCGTTGTTTGTTTACAGAATAACCAGTGGAGAACATGAATTTTGAGGAGAAAGTCTGAAGTTTTCTTTTGAGAGTAGACACAGAACAGCATGTAAGTGAGTCAAAACCATTTTCTGAAGAAAAATAATTTACTTAGGTCTAACACACACAAAATAAAATTTGTCTCTCTTAGAGAGCATCTCTGGGTTTTGTAACAACAGTGGTGGGCTGGGGGCAGCAGTAGTGAAGGAAATCATTTAGCTGGTTGTCAGATCTCAGGGAAGAAAAGAAAAAACAAGGTTAGCCTGATGCAGACTATAGGCATAGTGCTTGGACACCACTGGAGTCCTACATAAAACATCAGCATTGGGTTTAAGTGTATAGTGGTCCTTTTCAGATGGGTGAAGATAGTCACCCATGTCAAGTGAGATAATAATATCAATCAAAATATCTGAACCTGTATTATCTCTCAGGATTATCGCAATGTCACTTGTCTTTCCCCCATCACTCTGTGGCCTCATTGTATAATTCAGTATCAACTAGTAGAGTTGTTTGTTGCAATAAATACATTGGAGCTCTATTTTTAAAGGTGGCAGAAACAGAATTTTGCCTAGTTTCATATGCGACTGAAAATACTTTGTCTGACTATAGATGTAAAAGCAGGTTTTATTCAGCCATCCATACAATTTAAAAAATGACAATTAGTTGGAACACATAAATGTTACCAGAACAAAATGTAATTTCATCCTAGTTACAGGTTTCAGTTCTAGAGAAAGTTAGAAGTTCAAGAGAGCAGTTAATTTGCTCTAAACTTTTTATACATATGCTTATTCCATTTGTCTGACAACATTTTTCAGCTGCAGATTTATTGCCTTTTTTTTTAATCCCCTGTGGCCAACAGTTTCCAGCAGGCTGCTCTTTCAATTCCTTTGTTTCACAAAGTCAGTCCGTGAGACTGCAGGTAAAAATTCTGTTTGGGGAATGCATTTTTATGATTTCTCAATAAATACTTTATGTGTTTTATTCCACATCCAGCAGTACTCTGGTCACAGGGGTTAATAACAAAAGTTCACAATTATGGATGGTGACTGGTTGCTTAGGCTTTACAGCCTCACAAGTTCTCCCCGTGGTTGCTCCACGATGACATAAATATGCTGTAAGTGCCTTTACATTCAAATATACTTTGACTTTGCAGCAAAGAGCAACATTTGTTAAGATAACAGTGGGGATGTATTTCAAAACGCATAAGGGGCCTTTCAAGTTCACAAGGAATTATGGTGAATTGCAACACATGCACCCTGAGAAATTAATTATTACGTATATTTAACAATGATAATATATTGTGTAATAGCCATTCACCTCTGTGTGTGTACACACTTCAGGCAAATATACAGAAACTCTTGGAAGTGTTAATAACCTGATTTGCATGCACAGTATCAAATATTCACAGCTAAAACGTATCTGAATATAATTCTTACAGAAAATCCTTTTTCTTAAAGCACAAAAAGAGTCATGCCCTTGCTAACTCAGTTGAAGCAGTTACAGTAGAAATACCACAGTTTGTGACTTATGTGTTCTTCAGTTTGGGGGCTTTTTTTTCCAAGGTGGAAGAGTTTAAAATAGCAATGTTAAAGCCTCCAAATGAAGAGATCAGAAGAAAAGCTTTTTTAGTGTGCGAGTGACTGGGCACAGGAACATGTTGCCTAGAGAAGTTGTGGAGTCTCCTTGTCTGGAGATACCCGAAAGTTGTCTGGACAGAGTCCTGAGCAATTTGCTCTAGAAGGACTCTGCTTGAGCACAGAATGTCTCCAACCCAAACCGTTCTATGATTCTATGATGAGGACACAACTAACTTGGCAGATTTCTTCCATCTCTGCAACTGAAAAATATGGATAAAACACCATAGTTCACAGAATCACAGAGACACAGTGCAGGTAAGGTTGGAAGGGACCTCAAAGATCACCTGGTTCCAAACCCTCTGCCATTGGTAGGCACCCCTCTGACATGGGGTTATCTATAATTGTCATTTTTGTATTATATAGATCATACTTAGCAACCTCATTGTAGCAAAGCTTGGATACAAAGTGCCCTGGTTGATACTATCTAGACCTGGGCCGTGCTAGAATTTTAGTGTGTTCTGTGATAAAATGATTTAGTTTAACTCAGGTTACAAGGGTCCACTTAGATACATAGCGTGAAACCCCCAAAATTAACAACATACCTAGAAGTTATGTTTTTCTACATAATTTTAAGGTGCATTTTATCACATTTCTATTATCCAAGTTCTACTCTGGCATTTCTATCCTACTATTTTTCTTCCTCTTTTCTTATAATGCATAAGATTATAAATAAAGCTAACGATTCCAGCTGTTTTACTAAAACCTCGAAACGTAGTGCCCTGCGGCACGCACCACCACTGCATCTGCTCTGCAGCCTCAGGGACATACCAATCCACACCTGAATGCCAAAAGTGCGGTTTAGACAAAGTATTAGGTGCCTGCATGGAAGAGAATAATCAAAAGTTCTCCACAATGCACAAAATACATGTTCACTGAGGTCAGAAACACAGCCCTGTTTTGCGCACATGCACACAGCAACGCACCGACAGATACGTAGAGAAGCACACTAGAATTGACAATTAGAGGCTGAGGTAAGAAATTTAGAGGCCAGATGTAAGTTCCCTCCTCTGCCTGAACAGAGCTGGATCATGCACAGGAGCACATCTTAGCCATGGCAGCAGTCTTTCCTGTGCATGCTGATTCTCTTTGATGAGATGCTGAAATGTTCGCCAAGTGCTGAAGAGACAAGTAGATTACTGGGCACTGGGACACTCATCTGGGATTTGGGACACTTGGGTTCTGCTCTTCACATGCAAAAATATTCCAATATTTTATATCCAAAGCAGAACACTTAAAAAACAAGACAAAACAAAAAACACACCTCAAAAAAACCTATACAAACAACAAAAAACCCCTACAAACCTTCCAACGAAACAAACCAATAAGCCAACATAAACAAAAAAAAGCAATGAAAGAAACTGAGCCAGAATGCCTTATAATCCAGAGCATTAACTTGCAGGATAAAAAAAGAGTTCCGATAGATATCTTTATTACCTTCATCTAAGAAGGGATCTGGAATTCAAAAGTAAAGCACCCTAGTGGTTAGAATGCCTGTGCTTCCTCTCTTCAACTATGCAATAATAACAAAAGGCAACACTTAACAAGACTGACTGAGAAGACACATAAAGTTGTGACAGGAATGAAGGCAGTCTACTCAATAGCTTGGTTTAATACTGATATATTTGGTTTTATAATGCGCAGGCATAGATACAGGTGGCAGAATTATACTTGTGCACATTTGCATTCTACAGAAATCCAGTCTTAGGTTAAAACTTATAAAAATCATTAATGAAACAGCATCTGCAGTTCTCAACCCAGCTGCAGTGTTAGCAGTAGTATATCCAGAAAGGTATTGTTCTATCACCTCAAATTAAGCTTTCATTTCAAGTTGTTAGGTAAACATGACATAGTCAACTTTTTGACACAGCCAAAATAGCTGTTCCCTTTTCATAGAAGCAGTCAGGAACTCCTTAATTTCACATGCGCAAGCAGAAAAGAATTCCTCAGCACCCACCTTTCTCCCAGGGGAGATCTTTCGAGCATTTCTGCAGAGAGACTCAAACCAGACATTTACAGGTCCTAGACAACTACCCAGACCATACTAGAAAGTTTTTAAATAAATTAGTCTTCCTAAAAGTCCAGTTCTACTCAACATTATTCATAACTTTACCTTGGAACACTTCTTTAAAAAGTATTACATTCCTCATTGTAAACAGCTCAGAGTAGAACACTGAGGCTGCCTTGGGAGTATCTGCTTTTTTGGCATCTCACAGGACATCACTCAGCTGCCCATAGAGAACTGGGACAGATCAGCTGCTGCTGAAAGCCAAAGATTCAGACAGCCTGTGGCAGACAGGGAAACACCAAGGAACTCAATAAGATGGATCAGACACGACAGGCACACACAGAAATCCTAAAAAAGGCTACCAGCTAGGAATGCTACAAACAAGCCATGAGCAACTGTGAGCCCACACTGTGGGCAGTAAAGATTTCCCTCCACAGGCACACTCCTGCCACATAGCCGAAGGAAGATAGAAGTTGATGTCTTTTAAAGCAAAATAACAAGAGGATACACTGGAAAGACCTCTTCTTGAAACCCTTGCAGAACTCTAGTACAGAGCTACATTTCAGCCCAAGCGGGTTTGAACCCCTGCCCATTACACTGGGTACAACACAGGTAACTGTAAAATACATTATGCTACCTCACATGCCATCCTGAAAAGATCCACATATGTACTGTGGAAAAAAAAAAAAAAAAAAAAAAAAAAGAAAAACCAGATTTCACTGCTTTTTGCAACCAGTATCTGATATCCCTCTAACAAAGTTTTCTNAAAAAAAAAAACAAAACAAGAAAGAGAAAAACCAGATTTCACTGCTTTTTGCAAGCAGTTTCTGATATCCCTCTAACAAAGTTTTCTAGTTTATTGTTCTGCTTACCCTACTTTCTACCTCCCTTCATCCTGTAGTGTGGACTGAAGCACACCATGCCTTATCTGTACATTTTCCTTTCCTAACGTATTTCTTTCCATTCACATTACCTTTATATCATCTCTAATTAAAATCTTGGCAATTTTTTGGCGCCTGAATAATCACAGAATCATTCAGGTTGGAAAAGACCTTTAAGATCATTGAGTCCAACCCCTAGGCTAACAGCATCAAGTCCAACACTCAAGTCTGTCCCTAAGCACCACATTTACATGTCTTTTGAGTACCTGTCTTTTAAGATTCAACCATTTTCCCGGGCAGCCTGTTCCCATGCTTAATAGCCCTTTTGGATGAAGAAATTTTTCCTATCATCCGATCTTCATCTTGGTACAACTTGAGGCCATCTCATCTTGTCCCACCACCTGTTACATGGGAGAAGAGACCTACACTAGATTTTAGAACCTTTTTAGATCCTTACTTAAGTATTGATTTGTTTCCCTCTTCTATCTTCATGTGAGAAAAATAAGAAACACAGGCTTACATATTAATACTCTGTTTAAAACCATAGAGCAAGCAAGTGTAGCTGTTCTATACAAAAGCCTATCTCTTCCAAAAACTAGCTTTCTACTTTGAGCTTATATTGCATCAGCAAGCTATGAATGTTCTCATTAGTGCACCTTGCTCTTGCAACTGCACATTTGCCTCATTTTCTTTTTGTGGGATTAGCACAACTCCTTAGCAAAGTTCTTCCCCAGCTTGGTCCTGTCTGCTAACCAGACCTCTCATATTATTACAACCCTAAATAAATGCTATTCAGACCTAATACCAGAAAAACACTGACAGTAAACATGCAACTCTTGCCCTGCATTACCAACTCCCCCATATGCTAGTGCCCTTTTATCTGACACAGCTGCAGCTTCTCTGAAGGGAACTTGTGTTACAGACCCAGCCAGCAGGCCAGCTAGGAGACACAGGCAGCCTCAGCAAGCAGGCAGCATTATAGAACACCTGTGTGATCCCTGAAACAGGGAGGAGGAGCAGAATAAACAGGTCTGAATGGAGAAAGCAGTTGTCTGCGTGGAAGACTTGTTTGTAAGTATCAGTAGGGCCTGTAGATGTTTAAATCTCTAATAGGAGGAGGACAAGCTGGGAGAAGGAGACAACTCACATACCCCAAAGGTGCCACTACACTGTGATTTTTCTACTTGTATTTTCATAAAAGCTGTGTTATCTATTTTAGTATACTCAGCTTTTCACAAAATATCGCTAGCTGCTCCCCCACCCAGCCCTCAGGCACCACACCAATCCTTTCCATACCCACCTATAGATCCTGAAGTGCCCAGACTGCTCTCAGCTGTTATCTTGATGCCAGGATTCCTGAATTGGCTCTGTTCTGCAAATTCCTAAAGAACACACAGGAGTGATTCAAAATGCTAGCTAGCATTTCGTAGTGAAGACATTGGCCCAAAATGCTGTGCTTTACGAAAACAAGCAAAGAGATAAGGATGATGGAGATTTTAGATACTAAAGTCTGCTCCTAATTAGATGATGAAATGTAGACATTAACAATTGCATCATTTTGTTCACATCATCAAACAGTTTGTGGTAACTTAGTAACTAGTCTTCTCACTGCATAAATGGGCGTTTTCAGATGTTCTGTTCTGAATTCACTTAGGTAACTGACTAATTTAATCATGTTTGGATTCTTTTTTTTTTTATTAGCAGAAATAAATGTTAATTAAATTATCTTACTGCTATTACTACCCACTTCTTGCATTTCATTTATTGGAAAAAAATAAAAGAGATTGAATGCACCAACTGTTCTAGGTTAAATAACTTTGGATAATGGCCTAATTAACTAGACAAACAACATAGAAGAAATGCATGCCACACTATGATTGTATGTTATGTCCAGGTTTTGTAACGAATTGAGGTAAGTATCCCATTCCTGGCAGCTAATAATGGGGAATTACTTGCTCATTTGAAGAAATATTGTGCTGGAGTCTACAATAAAGTAGGTCCCTAGCAGTGGACAAATAGGCACTGTAAAGATCTAAGTAGTTGAGATTGTTTGCTTTAAAGTAAAAGAGAATAGTGAGCCTTTTTTTTTTTTCTTTTTTTCCCAAATTGATGGTAATTTGCAATCCTGCACATTGCCTGAGATATGAACCAAGCAATCCAAGTGAATTGCAGAACTGGAAAACCACCCACAGCTCTGCATAGACATGTCTAAGGACAAGTAGCATCTAACATCAAAGTGGAAAGAAAAACCCTTCTTGGATAGTTACAAAAAGAGTAGAAGTTGATAATCCTGAAGAATGAGCCATTGAAGGAGACTTCCTCCAGTTTCAAATTAATTCTGCTGACAAAGATCTTCCTCATGCCAAAGTTCTCTCTATGGGGTTCATCTCTTTCAGAAACAGGTGTTTTTCATATTTATTTGTGTTTGCCTGTTATAATGCCAGTTATATAATTGTTATGTACAATCTGGCAATAAACAGACTTACCTCTGCATTACCTGGCCCACGACACAAAACGTGTGAATGAAATCCTGGTACTGCTTGCACTGTGGTGAGAGTTTGGCCACTGAACAAGCTCTGCTTTTATTTAAGACAAAGTGTTCACATGAGTATTCAGAAGCCTTGGTCCTTTTCATTATTTAAAAGATGTTTCACTTAGTGAAGGACACAGTCTTCTTCACTCCATCAAACTGCATGACTGAAATCTCATTAAAAGGTAATTCCCCTTTCAAAGACTGCAAGGGGAGGTCAGCCAGATGTGCTTCTACGAAGACTTTCTAAAACAGAAAACTGTTTTAACTAAGAGTCAGGAAACCAAAGCACAAGATGAGACAAGTTACAGAGGGTGAGAATCTCCTTCACCCTATATATTTTTAAGATTCTAAGAACAGGCTAAACTGGCATTGGGACTCGGTTAATTTTCAAGAGCACTCTTCCAGCTCTGTGTTTCTGCGATGCAAACACACAACTCATCATTGATATTAAAAAACATTGCAAGTTCGAGCTTGCTGGACTAAGGATAGTTTCACATATCAGAATAGAGCAGGGTAAACAAGAAAATAATGGTCTAAGGCTGTGTCATCTTTATCACAATGAGAATGATTCTGGCTTTAAAGAACCTTCCTATTTAATATAATTGTTCATTTTATTAATAGATCTGGAATAAAATAAAATTTACATGGCATTGTCAAGTTTAGAATTCCCTCCCCAAAAGAAGTGAGTGATCTTGGCATTTGCCAGCACCCTGAAATCAACCTGAACTCAATCTAAATTAAGGTAAATATAAAATAGACAATTTACTGACAGAAGCTAAAGAGACAAAAGTTAAATATTTTACTGAAGAAACGCATTAAAAAAATATGCAAAGAAAGCTTCCTACTTCACTCAGCTCCAAAGGTTGTCACAAAACCCTCTTTTAGACATTCATAGCTCAGATCCCAGCATCTAGTTGCTCGGCACAATCAGAGGATGTAAAATTTTTAAACGGAAGAGTATTTGATTTGGGATTCTCTACTTTCTGCTTCTCCTCAACACTTCAAATCTTCTTATTCAAATCTTCTTTCCATCGCTTCTTTCTTCAAAGATGTCCTATGATTTCCCACCCTCTGGTTGCTCCCATCTGGTTGGGAAACATTGCTATTCCCTGGGCACGATTAGAAGTGATTACCACTTGTCCAAATGGCAAGCAGCCAGCTATGAGTGCCGTAGTTCTTGATAGACTTCTAGCCTCTTGTGCTGCAAAAGGCCTATCTGGGAAGATTCAAATCCTTATGCAGATCTTCTTTAAGTTGTTGACCTGTATTCTTTAGACACAGGTAACCTCATTAATCATACCTTCTAGAGCCAGCCTGTTGGCATTAATGGATGCACCATATGAGTGGATTTCGCTTGGGAACAGACATCACAGTAACTACTCACCTCAGGGTAACACCAGCCCTTCCCTAGCTGCTCCCTAAGCAAACACTTGAGGTGCAATCTGACAGATTTTTAAATAATAATTATGTTTATTACAAAGACAATTATCATAGTGCATCTAGTCATCTGTTTAAATGATCATCCATCCCAGTGCCAAATCAGAAAGAACCAGCTGACATTCCTAAATCTCAGAAGTTAGAAAGGACGGCTTCCTTCTGTGAGAATGTCCCTAAATTGGAAGTTATCACTACAGTGACGTATCAAGCTTTCTTTGGCATCACCTTCTCTCCAGGAAAAGTAAGTCCAGTAGTCTAACAGTAATGACCCATATTTCACATGGAAGTATATCCTCCAATGTTGAAGAGCAACTACTGTAGTAGTGGTCCTTATGCCTTTATAATTAATATCACACGTAAGGGAGAACTGAGATAACCTTTAAAACCAACCCTCCTCAAAAAAAATTTTAATTACCTAGAGCAGAAATCAGAAGAGAACAATTGCAATAACTAGAACCTTTGTATTTCTGCCTGCAATTAGATCTATCACTGTTAGGTTCAAAAGGGTTACCCACAATACAGAAGGAAAATTAAAAATAACTAAAAAAACACAAACAAACAAAAAACCCTGCTCCTTAAAAAAAAAAAAGGTGTAATCAGTCCAACCTGAGTGAATAACTGTATAAGAATCCATAACAGAAAAAAATCTTCTCACCACTTGTGCATGCCCTATCAATCAAACATCAGAAACATTTCTGAAAACACTAGAAAAAGGAAAGGATTCTGTGAAAGATAAAAATAAGCTAACTGCGAAAGTGAAGAGACCAATTTATAATATGAGTATGAGAAACTGACCCATAAGCCACTGTCATCAGTGGGAACAGTTTTTAAAGGGAATCACAAAAAATTATTTGTGCTTTGTTTGCTGTCATCCTGTGTTAGCAGCATATACGACTCTTAGAACCAACCAAAGGCAAGGATAAACATATATTTAACTAAAAATATTGGCCTGAGTATTACTTTTTAGAATAAAATTTTGGCAAGTTTTGGATGACTCAGAAAAAAAAAAAAAAAAAAGACAACTTAGGTCATTAAAAACAGTCCAAAACATAACTAAGCTGCATGGCAGCATGTTTACTGGATAGACCTGTGTGGGGCACAGGGACACAGTGTGAGAACTCTATTCCCAATTGGCGACATGATCCAGGCCAAGTTATTTAGCTCCTGTTTGTTTATCCATCTGTAACATGGGTGTAAGAAAAGTTATTTCCCAGACGGCAGCATGGTGAAACTTAATTGATGTTTGCAAACTTCTGGCAGAGTCTCTGACGAGAGGTGAGCACAAAATAATATTACATTCACCTTCTGGGAGCTCCTACAGTATTTCATAAATGCAATAAAGATAAATTGAGGGTTACAGGAATAGAATTATTAAAAATATGCTGTAATAATTAGTGCATTCAAAACACGTATTTGTGTTCACAGAATACTAATCAGTACTTGTACATAAGTAGAGATGAGATTTAGGTAGTGAGTGTTTTATATTGTGAATGCAACTTGTCCTTGAAAAGTTCAAATCACTTTCTTTCTTCTGCCTTGTCTTTACTGAAATGACCCAAAATTCATTAAAAATATATACTTTTTTTTTTTTTTAAATTACCTTCACAGAATACAATTCACAAATTACAGTAGCTCTCCATTTTCCGTCTCTAAATCAGACATGGGAACTGACACCATGGGCCCAAATTCAGAAAGCATTTTCCACAGACTGCTGTCTCCAGCAGCAAGCAGCACCATATGTTGCTATAGGATGTGCCATTCCTACTTCACATATTAGATATTACTGAGGGATTCTGGCTTACTTTCAAGTCTTTTCCTGTTTTCAGCCATAACTGTTATAACTCTGACTGCCCTTGTTACCCATAAAAAATCCTATCCTTCTCAATTCTTGCTAAAAATGTCATTCCATAGCAGATTTCCACAGACAAATGCCATCTTGGACAGCAACTCATGGAGATGATATTGCTGTCTTTCTCTCTTCCTTTTTCATAATGACTTGTTTAAATTTTCTCTAGTAGTATGGATGGCAGAGGATGGCAGATCCAAAGAAAAAGTCATTCACTAGAATTTAGGAGACACTGTTAATTCTCCTAATAATCCCTGGTTTTGTACTCTTCCTCAGAAGCCAGGATAAAGGGCCTATAGGTCTAAAATAAAATTTAAAAAATATTTAAAGATACATATATTAGGATGAGCTGTATTCATGATCTGAGATGTCTGTGTGTAAAATACGGACAGCAATGCCTCATTGGTGAATCCCATGGGAGTCCAGTGCAAGTGACACACTTGAATGCCGAGAAACCACAGAACGGGGACTTCATCTTAGACAGTGGCTTGAGCCAGAAAGAAGGCAGAGGAAGGCGACTAAGGATGTTCTACTTTTAGCTGCTACAAATTCTTATGGACCTGTATCTAAAACAAGGCAAAACCCTAAGAACTCAGCTCCATGATGTAACTTCAACTTGATGTCTTACAATGTCACTTACTACAGTGACAACCTGTTCATGAAACTTGATCAAGCAAAAAATTATACACTTAACAAAACAAAAACAAACCAAACAAAAAAATCACACAAAGAAACCCACAAAACGAAAAACCAACAAACAAAAAACCAAAAACAAACAAAAAAACCCAAACTAAATGAAAAAACACCAAACAAATAAGAAACAACTTCAAGCAATCTGAAGACTCCTGGGTTACTGATTTGGGGTAGGCATTTTATCTGTTTGGAAATTGTGGGTTTGATTATTTCTTATTTGTCTTATGGCTTTTTGGGGCGGGGGGGGGGGTTTGTTGGTTTGGTTTTTTTTAATAAGGCTTATCTCAGGTTGCCAGCAATAGACTATGCATTTTGCTTAAACTGGGATGTACAGTCTATGAGTCTCTTGGAATGAATGTTCCTCCAATGAATGCAAATATATCCATTTGACACATTGACATCTCTGGGTTTTTCTTGCTTGCTACAAAGTGTGACTGTTTCCGTGCCCCCTTTCCATTTGGTTATGTGTTAAACTAAAGAAAAAAATAAATTGCCTTTTCCACAGGTTGATTGTGCATGGGGAAAAAAGTTGTTCCTTTAGCATGGATACAGCTATGTAGTTGGTATGATCTGTTTCCTTCCCACTTTACTTTCACATTCCTTCGTAAAAAACCACTCTTCATAGCAGAGGTTTAATTACAGGTGTTAAACAACACCCCTTCCTGTTGAAAGGACTACTCTTTCCTTTGACCTGTTTTTTCAAGCTTTCTGCAAAATCAAGCAGACTTGACCTGAGCCCATCTTATGCTTTAAAAAGAACTGCAGCCACTGTAAGATTTCATAAAATGAAAGTCAAGATTTGGGAGTCATGAAAAGATTCACACAAACAACGTTCATATTCCAGTATGCACCACCATAGTTCAAGGCATGATCCAAGACTAGTATACAGATCTTGCTTAGAAGATGCAGCTTTGATGTACTTAAATAACTTTCACATGAGAGTTCTCTCCTGAGAGTGTAATTACTAGCTGGTGCTCACATAAGGAGAAGAGCAGTGGTGGAAAGAGCGCGGTATCTATCGAAAACTGTACAGACTAACAGAAGTGCTTAATGTAATTAATTATTAGCACTAGACATTTTCTAGAAATGTTAGATTATAACGTCTCTTTACACAGACAGTATAGTTATGCATAATATCGTATGAAAAACTGAAAACATATTTCTGATTTTGACATTTCATTATAATATGTGATTCTGAGGTTAATAGCAGTTTATCAAGCATGGATTCCATTGGCACACTCTCAAGAAATTAGAAGTATATTTGAAGTGGTGAGTATTTATCTTTCTTTACTTATTTTCTTCTAAACTCTCTGGAATTCATATTTCCTCTTCAGGTAACAAAACTCCCCGTACTAGATCCTACATAGTTCTAAAAAGAAGTATAGCATACAACCAACACAAATACTGACCAGAAACTGAGATCTAAGTCCATGACAGTCAACACTCCAATGTAAATACAGGCAGCACCGAGGCTCTTCCCACTATGAGCCATACAAAAGGAACGAGGACCTACTCATCTAATTTCAGGCACTCAAAGTTGCTTACAAAGAGAGAAAGATTAATCTCCAGAGGATGGTTCATCTTCCTTAACATCTTGTTAGATAACTGAAATGTGTTGGAATGGATCTGGGCAAAAAGTTCCATCCATCTGCCTAGATGCAGCAGCTCAAGAAAGCATCCCCTCTACACATTCCTAGAGAAGAGAGGCCAAGTGAGACCTTTTCTAGATCTGGTATTATGTACTGAAAGTAAAAATGGTTTACATCCATGGCACTGGCCCATAAGGTTTTATAATGCAGAGTGTGGACGTCATCGTTTCTACAGTGTAGCTTGCTTTCCTGCTGCCTTTCTTTCCTACAATGACTTAGGCATGGATCAAATAGAGCTGTTAAGACCTGACAACAGATGTTTCTACAAAATAGTGAGAAAGCTGACCAATTCAAATTAGAATGGAAAGCTAAATCCAAGATAAATTTTGCTATTTCCACTAGAGCTGTGGATACAACCCTCTAACTAGGGAAACAAATAAAACCATATTATGACTTCACCCATTTATAGGTAAAAAAACAGTGTTCAAAATTTTGTATTTTGAACATTTTTAATTTCTCATGAGAACTAAAAAAAAAAATTTCAAAGCTAGAATTTAAGCCTGAAGAAACCATATTCTAACCGCAGAAAGAGTAGAAATTGGCTAAGTAAATTGTTTGCTGCAAATTGTTTATTTGGCTACAGGCACAGGCTAAGTATTTGCCCCAATTCACTGGACAATCTCTTAGAACCTGAGGAAAGCTCCTACTGAAGCTATTAAATAAGTATTAATCCATGCTTTGCCTCTAATTAAATGTCATCTGAGTTATCTTATGTGCATTAAGGGCAAAGGATAATGCAGTTTTGACTTCAGATAATTAGACGCCTTCCATTAATTATGCCTCAAGACAGACTTTGACTCAGAAACCTCATGCTACCATTAACGTTTCAGTCTTCCTGATCTGTCCTGGAGAAAGAGAATAATGTCAGCTCTAGAAATGTGATTCCTCACATTGTGGGGGAGAGCAGAATTTCGAACATTCATTTTACAAAGCTTCTTATTATGCAAATATCCCAAGACAGTGTGCTACTTTAAAAGGTTTATACATAAGCTATGCTTGAAGCAAAATGTAAAAGTCCTTCTGTAATATTTTTTAAAACATTTAGTGAAAGGGCTTCTTTAAGTATCTCAGGGCTGATTACATTCAATTATTAACATCATACAAATGAGACTAATTAACCTTGTATTCCATTATATCTGCTACTAATTACCTTTATGTTTTATTACTAATAGCCTTTTGGCTGACCAATTATTTCACATTTATAATGTTCTCAAATTTTAATTTTTAAAAAAATATATCCTATTATCCTCTCAGACAGAACTGTGCTTTATTTCTGTCCAAGTTTTGTCTAATGACATTGACTTTTATCCACTAAATCCCATACCTGTCCTGCAGATCATGCAAATCTCAATTCAAAATTGAAGAAATACCAGAAAGCAGGTTCATGAACAGTTCTGTAATTTGTAAGCAGATGCAAGTTTGATCATGTCTTATAACCTCGTTTGTACGTTTTCTGTTGCTCATGTTCTTAGAACATAATTCATCAATATTTTTTGAAAGTAAAGAACAAAGAATTCTTCTATTCGTGTATTATCTCTAACACCTCAGCTACACTGACCTATGTTCAGTTCCTGAAGGGAATGCAACTGCCTGTAACCAAACCACTTATTAATTTTGCACATAATTTTGAAATCATCTATAAATTTCTAGATCTACTAGCTCTCAGCTCCGGCAAAGCAATCCTTGCAAACTTAAGCAGGAAGCAAAATACATGCCATTGTCTAGTAAATGCTCTCCCTGCTGTTTGTTGGGAGACTTCTTATTTAGATGTCATGCTTTGCTTTACTTCTTCAATTTAATTAAATTGTTGAAATTTGTTTTTCTTCTTCAATTCCTTCCCTCCCCCCCCATTAAGCCTGATGAATGCCTCCATCCACAAAATTGTAACATGATATACAATAACTTCATACCATAACATGGTTATTTTGCATGTTCATGAAATTATTGTGTATTAGCAGTCTTCGATCATTAGGTAGCAGCTCCTAAACCAAGAGCTATTTGCATTGCTACCCTCCAACAACAAAAGTGTACCATAACTGTACACACCATCTTATGAAACCTAACACAATTCTCAATCAAAGAGCCACAAATAGAAAATTTAAAGAAGCTTAGCCTTATTTTAAGATTTCATAGACTAATAGAATTATTAAGTTTCTATCTTAAGCTTAAAAAATAATTTTACTGAAAATTTTTATATATCATAAGATCTGAGTTCAGGGTTCTTTTTTTGTTAAGATTCTTAGCTTTGGAAAAAAAAAATCTTTTCTTACTTCCCTATTACAATTTAAAAGTAAAAATTTCTGCCCATGTCAGCAAAAAAAAAAAATCCCCTTTGACACCAAATGTTGGCAATAAGATAGAAATAGAGTTGTTCCTTTCTATATTAATGGATCTTATTCTTTGGCGTCTGTAACTATGATTTTGGTTTCTTACCAACAATCTCATAATTGTGCATGGAAGTCTATAGGTCACAGACACAGCAAGAACCTGCAGCAACTGTTTGGGGTCCCTATGGCACAAAACACCCCCTGCCATCTAAATCTGAGAAACTTTTCTCTTACTGATTTGTTGCAACAAGCGGAGACAACTCCATAACGTCTGCCTAATGTTTGAAAAACTGAAAGGCTGACCCAAAATGCACTCAGGTCAGTGAGTTTTTCTGTGTGTCCTCAGGCCCTTCACTAACTTACGATGTCCACCTTCAACTGATAGATTAAATCATTTGCATTACTCATGCAGATATAAACTAACAAATTAGGCATGCAGAACACTAAGGAATCAAATTTACTGCAGCCTGCCACTGCCTGATTTGCCTGGCTGCAGTGATTTCTTATACTGATAAATTGTAGGTACAAAAATGCCCATGGACAATAAACTAGACTTTTGAGGTATTTTATAGATATATTTTTCAACTCATACAAAACCTTAGTTTGGGCTGACATTGGCTCAGTATTTGTAAAATTATACTTCAAGTATGAAAAACAAACCTCTAAGCAGCACTACAAACTTGCAACTACCAACCTGAAGCTATGCCAAATATGCTGAAACAAATACATATATAAGTATATGCATTTCATGATCTTGACAGTGGATAAGTAAATAAGGATAGCCTCTCTTCCACCATGCTTTAGACTGGATGGCTCCTCATCCAAAGCTTTGGAATATACCGAACTTTTGAACATTAAAAACATTGCAGGAGTAAACAGTCTTGTGCTGAAACAAAATGCAGAAAGCACCACAGTAACAAATATGTTCAATACTTATTTCTGGCAGGCAGCATCAATAATCAAACATGCATGATTTAACTTCTTAAAATATATTACTTCAAATGCTTGAGATGACCCCATAATACACCCCTTTCAAATAGAGAAATAAGCTTATGTCAAAGAAGTTTGAGGATCTCAAGCTAGTTACCAATATAAAGAAAATTCCACTGCACAAAGTTACTGAAACTGGCACTACCAAACAATGTCGGAACAGAGAAGGGCTTGAACTTCGCCATGTCAGGTGTAAAAAAATATCAGCAGGATGCTGTTAGAAAACTTACAAGTCTTTAAGTACCATAATGCGTCTGTTCCGTACCTGTGCGGTCACAGCAGCAGCCTGACAGAGTTGAAGAAGTGTTTGGACAATGCTCTCAGGCACACGGTGTGACTCTTGGGGCTGTCCTGTACAGGGCCAAGAGTTGGACTTTGATGATCTTTGTGGGTCCCTTCCAACTTTGAATATTCTCATTCTGTAAAGAAAAAATGGAAGCAAACAGAATTTGTAATTAAACTCTGTGCATAATTTTTATTATTTAAAACTCTGAACCACATCGAAGTCAAATCTATAATATTTCATTATGACTCCCAGCTGCTACTGTGTATATTCTGCAATGAACACCTGAATGCATCTGCTATCAGTAACTAATTTTTCTTACTTTGGCCCAAAGCTGTTATCACCGGCATTTCCATCACTCTAACGCTTTCCGTGCAACCACACTGACAATAGATATTTGAATATTTCATACTCACCTTTGATTTTCCTGAGTGAATTTCAGTTTATTTAAAATTTCTGTGATATTTCCTTCAACTTCCTGGAAAAAAGACACGAATTATGAGAAACATTGAAACAACTTTTGGTATAGAACAAAAAAACTGCAGTGATACTAATTGGCAACGTGTCTGATCAGCATTTAAAATACTCCAATACTTTTTACTCCATTAACCTTGACATAAATTATAGTAAGTAGTCTCTGTGTGACAAGAGTTTTAATTTAGCTCTACATCTCAAGTTACATACGTCTTTGAGTCTGACATAGAGCCTCTCTTCTTGCCAGTTTTTTACCTTGAGAGAAACCAAACAGAGTAAAACCAGGCCTTACCATATGAACTAGGAAGGGTGTTGATGGCATCGTTTTTGCTACAGCCATTACTATGCTACAAATGACTTGATTTTGTCTTTCAGCATCCATGACCATTTCTGGCTTTTAGATTGAGCTGCCAGACAAAACTCTGAATGCAATGAGCTTTGTACTTCACATTTCACCTATATGTGAAATAATGCCTACTTTTTTGGCTACTAACATAGAGCTTCAGACTTCAGAGTGTGCAGCAGAACCTAAAATTGTTTTATTCAAATTATTACTCACTTCTCTCAAGACATCTGTTAGTTCCTATATTTTACAGAAGTCTTTCCAAGTTCCTCTTGCTGAGCTGTTCCATGAATTTTATATATCAGAGTTATCTACCACAGGGTTTTACCTCCTTCCAGTGCCTTCAGTACAGTTGGAAGGAGAAGGATTTTGCATCTTTGATTTACATATTTAGATCAAAGTACTCTAATAGCTCTCTACAGTAGTTTAGAAAAAGGAAAAAAAAAAATGGTGGAGTTATATCCCATAGCTTTCCACTTTCTAGCCGGCAAAGCACAGCAGGCCTAATCTGGAACTTGCTGGAACCAAAGAGAAGATTTCCAGTCGTTTAGGATTAGAGCTAGTGAAGGTAACTCATGTATAAACTAGTTTGAAGCATGCCTGAACCACACTGGGTTCTAGGGAAATAACTTTTATTTGGCATTGGAGAAATGTTTTTGATGAGCTGACTTTCATAGTTTGAGCCTGAAAAGGCAGTAACAGATCAGTCAAACTTATCTGTTAACATTCCAGCAAAAGAAAATGCACCTGACACACTTATCTTTTTAAAAATGAAACCTGTATGGTAAAGAACACGTTGTACCTATGTAGCATTATGAAATGTTTTTAAAAGAACATGGCAATGCACTAGATTAATTAGATAGCTCTTAAATTATTATGGGCTTTGCTTTTCAAATGGGGGGTCTTAAATGTTGAATTGCTGTTACAAATGGTATTACAAACTCAGAAAGCCTACACAAGCATTCAGCCAAAGTATGCTTGAAGGGCCAACTCTCCAAAGGCCTGCAGGGGCCATTCCGTTTTCCCTTACGGCTACTTAAGGAGTGTAAGAGGTTTCCCTCCCTTGCTGATGTGGCAGTCTCCTGCTGGGACAATTATACAACATTGCCATCTGCTGACTGTCTTTTTTCATGACAGTACAGACNTAAAAAAACAACAAAAAAGCCGGACCCCCCCCCCCCCCAAAAAAAAAAAAAAAAAAAAAATCAAAAAACTCTATAAACCAGCAACTTATATTTAAAGACCTACTGAATATTCATATTTGTTTGAAAAAAAGCAGAAGGAGGAACTTCCAAAAGTGGATATTTTTTTCAGAGGACCATATTTCATTTGTTATCATGCTATGGGGGAGCATATCTTAGAGACCATACACTGGAACCTTACATAAGGCACATGGGCCCTAGGTTGTCCTTTTTGCTAGGAGAAAAAAAAAAAAGAAAAAAAAGGAAGAGTTTGTGACTTACTGCTGTTGCTCATTGTTTTAATATCTTGATACCAAGTAAATTTTCTAAATAAACCTGGAGTTTTCTTCATTCCCCAAAGCTCTCTGATATTGAAGGCCTGCTAATTGCTTTAAAAACTAGTGACAGACTTCTGTCTTGTACTCTTAGGTAGCAGTACACAGGGTTGATTGAAAAACTAGACATGAAAAACAATTATTTTAAATACGTCATTAAATTTAAAGACGGTCAAACACATATAACGAGAACACAATGGCTGTACCTATCCTGCAATTTTCATGTCATGTGTTTTTCACAGTTTTTTTCAGCTTTCCTGTGAATTTTTAGTACCAGTTTTATTCTTAGTATAATTAATTAATGAATTTCATCTCCTGTCAACAGGTATAACTCTGCTTCAGTAAGTTTGGAGATATGTTTGACCTTTGAGATACTTAGTCAAACATAAGCCTTACATGAACAACTGCTGTTTGCCCACCATTAGGAGTGACACATTATCCCCTACTCATGCTGACTGTACTTTTAGCTGAATGAAACTACCTCCTCACTTCACACAGCTGGAACACTTATCAGCGTAGCCAGTGACAAGGACATGCTAAACTGCCTTTATTGAAATCTTGTGCTATTTCTATCTGCACAACAGCCAGTAGAAAAGGAATACTGTTTGTAAATGCTGAATGCACTAATCCTGCAGAAATTTGCAAGCATCTAGCTTTTATAGTTTGAGTGGTCCTCACACAGGCCACTTTCAGTATGCAAATTTTAGCACACGAACAAATTTCTGCAAGTTCTGTACCTCAGATTACACAGTCTTCAATACAAGCCTATCTGACTGCTTGCTTTGTACAGCACCAATGACTATGAGAGCTGGACTAATAATGGTGGAGCCTGGAGAATTACAAAAAAAAAAAACCAAAACAAAACAGCTTTATTCTGTAAACAAGTATTCATGTTAATATTTGCCATTTTATTAGAAATCAATTACTTGATATCAAGAGTCCATCAGAGACTTCTGTTTCAACCTAGACTGAAACTTGACCTTCCTGTCTGTATCTGAAATGTGTTCGCTGCTACGGTCATTTCTATATACCAGTAAATAATCTGCAGCAATGTTTGGTTACTTCAGCATCCAGAAATGAGAGTTCAAAGGGAATCAGGAGGCAGTCCTATCTCTACCTCCTTGAAGTCACTAGGCGTTTCAGCATTCATTTCAAGGATAGATGATGCCGACTTGGAATACTCAAAAATCCCATACAGAACCTTTCTGTTTCTCCAGGCCAAGAAAGAAACAAGTTTAAAAAAAATGATGCTGCTGTTTAATGTGTATTTACTTGTATATCCCCAAACTTGTAGCATGAATACAGAAACAACCCTTAAAACCCATCGTTTGACATAGTGATGGTCAGCCTACAAGCCTCCCATTGCAGGGGCAGACGCTAAGATGCTGTGGTGAACGTAGAAGAATCCAAACTAGGCATATGCTGTGTGTGAGGATAAAATAAAGACCACTGAGGGCCAATATCTCAGTGCTAAAAGGTCCATCATGGTAGTACCTACATGGACACCAGTACTTCTCCAGGAATCTTACTAGGACCTGTTTAAAATTCATTATTTTTTTGCCCGTATTTTTTTAAGTGTTTGCCACTATATGCACCATCACAGCATAAACCACTATTTCTTTCTTCAGAGTCTCTAGTGTGTTCATTTCTTCTCATTTATCAAGAACTTTACACCTCATAGATTCAAGCTGTTCTGAAGCAGAGAGCAGGTTTTTTTTGCTATTCTCTTCATCTCATGTCTGCTGCAGGTTTCCAGAAGTAAAAAAGTACATGCATGATTTAAAGGACAGAGCTGGCAGTGCAGAGCTAATTGTCATCTAAGGCTGTGTCCATAGCGGCTTTAGGCACGTATCTACATATCAGCTTGAGTTATATGCATGCCAAGCACCCACAACATTGCCCCCAGTTCGGTCAGCCACACACACCCATTATACCCACACTTGATTTCCACCAGGAAATGAATGCTGGCACACGGGCTATGCCACTCACCTTTCACAGTCATCCCAACCAAGACCTCTTAGCACTTCAGGCAAAAATAGTCAGGCTCTAGACACAATGGGAACACAGCCAAGGACGTAATTACCGAGTCCCAGCACAAAGAAAAGATAATAGCACACAAGGAGCAGAATAAACATTCTGTACTCCCTTAGGAGAGTCCAGAAGAAAACGCACTTCAAAATTTTACGGGCCAACTTCACTGTCACTTCACCCACTCACCTCACTACAAGTCAGTAATGTTGTATTACAAGATCCTGCAGAGCCAGCTGATGCTCCTGTCCAGCCAGGGTCTTATTTGAGTCAAAGACCTTTCTGGCTTTTCACTGCTTGTCAGCCAGTTCGCCTGCAGCCTGTCAGTGTCCATGCTGCTGCAGCCAGAGTGTATTACAGGCTCTTGCCAGCCCCTCATCTAGGGAATGAGAGGAACTACATGCATAAATAGTGCCCTCCACTCCAGTGGTCTGTACTGCTACAAACAAACTACTTTCTTCCCTGGTGGCAGTGCAGCTGAGGATCATCCTGTTTCGTGTGTCTCCCACACCCGTGTCTGTAAGCAAAGGAACCTATGAAGAATGGAATAGCCAGGAAAGATGGGTACAGGTTACACCTCCAAGGCTTTGAGATTGCAGAAGGGAAGGAAGGAGGAAGGCAAAGCACAGGTGAAGTGAGTGAGAATAGGGAAAGGAAGAACTGGCCTTTCTCTGCTGTGTGAGAGCTTCTAACCTTGCTCTCTGGCTTTTCTCACTCCTGCCATGAGCAGGTCAGGAAAATCCTGTTGACTGAGGGGCTGCCTGGGAGGTGGGAGGGGCTTTCAGAGCCTGCAGTAGTTCATTAGCCATGTTTGACACGTAACAGCTTCATGCCATGCTGTCGGATTCAGGACTAGGCACTATACTGAGTAATGATGATGTTTCAGCATTAAAGATCCCAGAACACCTAAACTTCCTACTCTCCAAGAAGCTTGTCAGTGGCAGCCAGCCCTCCTCTTCGTCCCTCTGGTCTGTGATGCAGTACCAGCACTCAGTCAACAGGTCCAGGGAGCCAACAGCTTTGATGAAAAGGGAGGTAGGCTGGAGGAAGAGAGCATGAGCTGAACTTGAGTAATGCACTGCCTCATGTGGGGAAAGGGCCTGAGCATGTTTCCTGCTGCTCTCTGCTCTGGGGTCCAGCAGCCCCTAGCTTCTCAAAGATCCTGTCTTTTCTTGTGAACCACTGTAAATTATAGAATTCTGGAAGAGAATAGTCTCACTCTGTGGATCAGGATAAGTGACTGGCCCTGGAAGTGCCTCACAGCACTGTTATCTGGAGAGAAGAAAAAAATACCTTCTGTTTTAGAAAATATTGAGAAAACTTTTCATTCAAAATTAAAATATAATCAGATCTCCCTTTTTTCCTCTGAGAAAATTGTAAAGTTCTCATTTCAGGTTAACGTTGATTGAACACTTTTTAAATTGCTTACCATCCCACATTTTAAAAAAAAACCAAAAAACCCAACAAAACAAACCAAACCAAAAGACCTAAAAAAAAAAAAAAATTGAATAATATTTGTAAAGCCTTGTTCCCTATAGTGCCAGCACCTGTTAGCACATGTGGCCCAGATTTCTTGGCTTGGGCTTCTAAATACAGCAGTAAGACAAAAAGAAGAACAGCAATATTAACATCTTTCTGACTTGGCTGGTTTTGATTCCTCAATGTGTAACTGAGGAAGATAGGGAGGGGAAGTTTGAGGTTAACTGAGTTAGTACTTCTGAAATTAGTACCTGGTAAGGAGGAGAAAGCGAGAAACATTTACCCATTGTTTAAGTGCCTTTTAGCTCATTTTATGCAAAACTATTCCTCAGATATGACTTGGCCTGGAGAGTTCTGTTTGTTTTATCCATTAGTCCTGTGGGAGATCCAGAGCCAATGACTGATTTTATGGGTTTTTTAGTGGTTGACTGCAAAGCAATGGAATTCAAAATCTGTACCATGCTGTAGAAACAAACATAATCAGAGCAGCTGCCTTCAGGCATGCGTTAATTGATAGGAAGACGGTTACACTAGAGAGAAATTTGGGCCACTTCAACTGCTGAAGGGAGAAAAACAACCACAACCAGGGCTGGTTTGACTGTTCAAATATTGTTCCTGATACCACATAGAAAGAAGATTTGGATCTTTCTTTTCTCTCAAAGAGGAACTGTAGAAAGCACTTTACATCACCATGTGGACAGCTATTTCCTTATTTACCACTTTATAATTTACTAACTGATATGTTCTTATGCCCTGGAAGAAAACGGCTTTCAGAAGAGGTTTTCACTAAAGTCATAAAATGCAGGTGTGCTATGGTCAGACTAGTCATACTTTGTCCTGACAACACTTCACAGGATTTCCTAGTTTGTCACCAGTCAGCCTTTTTTTTTTTTTCCCCTCAACTTTCCAGATTTAAGTCTTTTATCCTGCTTGAAGATCCTAATCAAGATTCCACTGATCAGAAGACTTACTTATCAAAAGACACTCCTTTCTTGAGCAATACACAAATAGACTGCAAACCTCAGTGCTGTTACTGAATCGAAGCACTGAGCAAACCTCCAAGAGGGATTGGACTATTGTATGGATGACTGCAGCATTCAGGAGTGAAGACTGAAGAGAAGCTTAGGAAGGGCACTTGAAAGCACGTGATTCAAGGCTTAACCTCCTCATCATAAGCATGAAATCCAGTTATTATGTTTTTGCCAGCTGAAGGGTTTCATCCTCTGAGACATCTCTAACACTTTAGAAAGTCTTCCACTGACACCTACTGGTTGCAGATAAGGCCTGGAGTAAAAGCAGTATCAGAAATACTACATATCTGATTCCATTAGGTCTCAGCACATTTTGATCTCACTAACAGGAAAAATTTACCAGCAGAGGTAATTTTTGTTTGGTTTTCCTTCTGACCCTTTAGAACCTTATTTCCATAATTTATACCATATGTCTTTTCTGCTCAACTCAGAGCTGTCCTATCACTCACCTGTTTTATCATCTGCAGTCTGATTCATCTGTTGCACTGTTTCTAATTATTTCATCAGTTTAGACTAGAACAAAAGAGAACAACAGTTTCACAAATATCTCTTCAGGATCACATATAAAGGTAGATATAAGCAAAGAGTTGTTACATATAATGAAGATTATCACACATGCACAGAGGTCAAATGTTTCTCTAATGGGTCAGAGAGAAACTGAGCCTCAGTGAATTACAGCAAAGTGACCCCAGGTTTGAGCACTTAGTGATGCAAAGGAGAGAAGAATTGGCACTTTGTGAGGAGCTAACAGGATTCAATCACCCCCTGCTTTATTAAAACTGCAGTTTCTTTTCCTAAGAGGAAACGTCTTGTTCTCTGAATGAATGAAACAACTGCACATTATTAGATAGCACAATAACATAAGTGGACAGCTTAGTTCTCCACCTATATATCTATATTCCTATTTTCTTATTTTCTCTTCATCATCAAATTTCAAAAATCCTACCAGATATTTTAACAGCTACTAACCATTGACATTTAAAAAAACCCAAACGGCCTTGTATGAAATCTTTTCCTCTGCCCACCCTCCAAGAATGGTTTCCCTACACATAGAAAGGATCACACACGACCCATGGCAAGATGAAAAATTCAGTCTTAGGCACTCAGTAGTAAGTAATGCATGCAAAGGACTCAGATTTTGATTGTTACTTTTCATGCAAAGCTAGCAAGTTGACATTAGGATAACACTTGTTCCCAGGCTTCTCTGAAAACACACTGCTCTTCAGAACTGAACAGTCTTATGGAGCGCTGGATTTTTATACCAATAGCTGACAAATCTCTCAAGAACTCCTTTAGATAATTCTGGGATGTTTATCACAATTCCCTTTCACCACTTTGGCAGAAGACAAAATGTCACATTCTTCCCCTTTATCTCTAAAATATTTATAAAAGCTTGCACAAAAATCAATCTCTGAATAGCCTAGATAAAATTTGCATGTGCATGAGCTATAAATATTCCACACTATGCCCTGATCCATCTTAAATTCATGCCAGTTTGACTATCTCACAGTAACACATCATGAATTCTCTCTCTGTAGACAAGTATAGACACGTAGATTACTGGGTCACTGCTAGTCATCTTTCTGCTTTCCTTAATGAAAACTAATAAGCCTGAGTCTCTTTCACACTCCAGTATCTTAACTGCAGAATCATCTAAAATACCTTTTAAAAGCACAGTGTAAATATTGTATAGTGTACACACTAAATACACTGGAAACAACAATTGCAATTATATAAAAGACCTCTCACGTCATCCAATCTTGTTAGAGTTATATTTACAAGAAAAAGAGGTGTGTTAAAAATAAGAACCAGCAGCTTGGTGAAAGAGTGACTTGGTAATTCTTCAGGTTCAGACAGTGGAGTGAGTAAGAACAAGAAAGCTGGTAGGCTGCCAGGACAGTTTTGAAGCCTAAGGGTTAGAGTTTTATAATTAGGCAAACCTAAGGTCAAATATTGAGAGTAGCAAGTCAGATCAGAGCTTGGAGCAGCGGTAAGGAGATTAGGAAGTTGTGATATAGAATATCAGGGGCACACGCCAGGGGCATTGAAGCACACTGTCCAAAGAAGTCCAAAGAAGACAGGCAGCCATAAAGGGCTGACTAGGCTTTCTTGCCTCCACTGTAGGGAACAAAATCAACACCTCACCGAAAGTGACATGGTCTGAAATTTAACAGTGCAGGCTGCAGTCTGTGTGGTCAGGAGACCTGACTGTGATGGCATTCAGCTCTTTGGTGGTGGTCAGCTGGGAACTGCGAAAGAAAGCCTTGGTCCTGCTCAGAGTTTGATCATGTCTCCCAATATGATTGGTACAAAAGAAAGATTTTTGCCCAGAACAGTCTATCCACAAGGTCTAATCCTCTGGGCTTCCTTCAAGACTTGACATTTAAAAAACTTCAAGAACTCTGTTTAGATGTTTCTGTCGTATCCCATCTGCCTTGTTGTTGCTACAGGTGTTGATAGCATTTGAGGTATTACTTGCTTCTTTCCAGAGAAGTACTGGCCTTCTTCATGAGAACCTGCACATCTTTCCTGTGTGCCTGTATTTCATTCCCTTTAACCTGAGCCTTCAGAGCTTATGATAATGCATGAGAAAGAGTGAACACTTGAGTGATTGAATTTGGTGCTTTGTTGTTTTTTGGTTGGTTGGTTGGTTGGTTGGTTGGTTTTTTTTGGCGGGGGTGTGGGTTGGGGGGAACTGCAACAAGTTCTGGAACCATTATTAAAATGAAATTTTCAGTAAAATCCAGTTCTGATGAAAACTTCTGAATGAGCTGTTGATGAGACTAAAGGTTAGCATAAAAAAAATCCCTCTGTTGCTGGTTTCGAACAAAAAAGCCTCTATGGCAGGTTTTGGTCATTCAAAGCTCCTTCCATTTGTAAATAGATGAAAGGTTTATTACAGACTAAAAAAAAAATATGGATAGTTTTCTGCATGCATCACAGAAAACTATAGCCAGTAAATATGAAGACTCAGGCTCATGCAACCCCTTGCTTTTGAACAATCCTTTCTGGTGTTATGCCACTGGGCAGTGTGTTATTCAACCTAGACAAAGCTCTTATGCTGTCAGCTGTGCCATGTTCATCATTACCTTTCATTTTCATTTCAACAGATTGTCAATATCACATAGGTACTCCCAGGCTCAGTGCTAAAGAGAGTGGATAACTAGGGTGAAATCCTCAGAGCAAATCCGAAGGATTGTCTCTGGGTCGATGGAGAACACAGGCCTGAGAAGCTGTCAGAAACAGAGGGGTCTAGTTTTGGAGTAAGGAAAGTGAAAAAGGAAAGAATACAAAAGGATGAGATAGATAAATGGGCAGGGACTGACAGGTCCGGGATGAATTGAGATGGCATCCTGTGCCGTGGGCATGATGGGAAGAGGCTCCAAGGGGGCTGGTCAGGGCCAGCCAGGTATAGCTCTGCCCTCAGGGCTTAACATCACCTCTATGCTTCCCTTCTGCTTTCACAGTGGAAGACAACTTTTGTTATGCCTTTTCCTTTCAACAGAATTTAGATGTCCCTGGTGGGAGAAGCAGGGAGAAGAGGTGTGTGGCACTACTCCTGGAAGGTTGAGGCAAATACCACCCTCTGTTCAGAAGCATTTCTCCAGTAAACCTGGCAAAAGCCTGATGTGGCTCTAGCAAAGAGGAGCCAGAAGGACAATAGGCTTGACACTCCAGAAATCCTGCACAGCCAATTCTGGCAATGTTCTGTTTATTCTGTAAGCAGCTGCTGTCTCAGATTTCTCTACTGTGGGTTGCTTCTACAGAAACTGCTGTCAACAATAAAGCAAAGGGCAAGCACTAGATCTCCTGCGTCAAAGATAAGATAGGGGAGTGCCCACATCTGACTTTAAATATTTAATTTCTCTGTAGCATGACCAAGGAAATTAGCTAATATTGACAAACAAATACTATCTTGGAGTGCATTATAAGCAGAGAGTCCAGAAGAGCTCATGCTCTAAATAAATTGAGAGGAAAAAAGACTGAAAAAATGGTGCACACAGACTGCACACTCCTGTTTCAGTTTGGCTCCAGGAAAATCATACCTTTTGTGCTGTGACAGAAGGTTTGCTTATTCTGCCACTTTTAGGTTTGTTCGAAACCTAGAGATGATCAATTGCATTTTGACTGTAGCAGTCATTCCCAGAACAGTTCACTTACCCAAGTAGCTCCTGTTCTTAAGGATTTCTTGATTTCTCTGTCCTCCTCTTCCCTTCTCTTGCCTATAAATGTTGGATATTAAAGTGCAATTATTTCAGCAACAAGTACGGAGGAATAACTTTTTTGGCCCCTCAGTTATCAGTTGGGAAAGCCAATGCACAATTTCTATCATCACTGCCATCACATCATAGACTACAGAATCAGAGTGTAACTTTCCGCTACGATATTTTAGTGGTGTTGGACATGCAAATCATTGCCTTAAGTGCCCAAGAGGGAAAACAAACAGGTTTTGTCCCAAAGAAAGGATTTGAAGTATTATAATTCAGCATAGTGAAAAAATCAAAAGGAAAAAAAATAGAAAACTGCCTGGAAAGTCAGATAAGAAATATCACTCACAGGTAACCTTCAAAGTGAAAGGTGGAAAAATAATTCACCAGTAGGTTACAGACTGAATTCTTTTTCCTAAATATTTTAAGGATTTTAACGTTAGGGCTCAAAAGTTAGAAGGTTGGGGATTTGGAGGGGTTGGTTTTTTTGGGGAGGAGGAGGTTGTGTGTGGATTTTTTGGTTTTTGTTTTTTCTTAAATAACGTTTTTAACAAAGTGCTTAAGTGATAACCGAATGTTTGGTGTCAGTTTGTGTTACTCATAAGTAGAGAAAACCTGGGAAAGAATCCGCCCATCTTTCCTAAAAGCTGTCTGCCCTTCTCTCTTGACCATACAGAGATACTTCAGCAAGTGAAAATGTGAGTATTGCATACGGTGCTGCCGTCTTCTAACCTGGGGGAAACTGCAGGAAGAAAGAGCGGTGGTTTGCTGCTATGCAGTTAATTAAAAGGCATAAAGTCACAGTAGGAACACTGGGACACATGCAAGGGCTTGTTTCACCAGTAGGGCCAGAAACAGAACTGAGAATGCATTAAAGACAAAATCACATGGCTTTTGTAGCCATGCCGTTTAACCTTCTGATCAACCAAGAAAAAATGAGGGAAACAACACACACAGAGACACACACTTGTGACCCTAATTTAAATGAATAAATGAAAGCAGTGATTGAAAGCATATCTGTCTCCTGAATCAATTAATATTAGCATTTTCAATTCACCTTTTTCCCTAGTGCTATTTCCTCCAGTCCTGTGGCCTGTGCATGTGCAGATGGTTTGCAGAGGTGTGCAATTCCTTGTGATTCCTCCTTTCTCCATTAACATGGGGAAGCTTGTAGAATGAAATTATGTCAGTTCAAATCACTGAGCAGACTGGAAATCAACTTTCTGTCTAGGCATCTCGTAACACTTTTATTCTCTGTTCTTGTTTGATTGCCTGTGTACAATGGGAGAAGGAGCAAAAATGAGGAAGAAATTGGCTATCCCCTTTGAGACCACAAGTGATTAGATTTAAAAAAAATATGCTATAAGTCCACAAAGTCTGTTAGATATATATGATTTTAAAATGTGAGAAAGGGGCAAGACAAGAAGCTAACCTTGGAACACATTGCATTCCTTAAAAGTGACTGTTAGCTCAGAAAGACATAATTAATATATAAATAATCCAAGAACCCCTAGCTAAGGAATACGACACCTAAAATAATACACTTGGAATCGCATAGTTATACGCTGCCAAGTCTTAGTAATAAATCTGGGTGAGAGAAAGAGGGGGCCTCTTAGGCAACCTGTGCTGGGCTCCTCTGCCGTGGGAACTTTTTCTCAAGAGTGCTGCTGGCCTCACTTCAAAGTGCTCTGCACCTAAGATTAACTTTTTCACAACAAGCCTTTTAGGTAGATAATACACTATGGCAGTTTTTTCCTTTGTGAATATACTTGTTTAGAACCAAGGCTGGTAAAAATTTCAGCCATTTAATCAAAGGGAAAAGATTGACACCACTCCTAGTTAGTACAGCTTTCTGTTAAGCTTTGTACCAGAGTTCCACTATCTCACAAAAGTTGTGCTGATTCAAATTGTTTCTGGGGAAAAGGTTTCCTGGGAAAAAATGCTTCAAAAATTACAAGGTAATGTTATTATCCTGATATAATACTGCACTTTGCCTCTTCTGTTCACCCCTATCCCTTCTTCCTTTTTCTCTGGCCTCTCAGCTCAGAGGCAGAGGAGAAAGATTGCTTGAGGTCATTAACTGAGGTGGGAAGTTGCCAACCGTTTTGGCAAATTCATTAGCTGTGTGGCAAGTGATACTTCCTAAAATTCAAAAGAGGTATGTTGGAGGTACACAAGACTAACAAACTCTACTTATTTGTTTGATCATTTCTTTTTCAGTTTCTCGTGTACTTGGGCTTCTGTTGGGATGGCTGTTTCAGCCAAGCCCAATCTCTGTTTTCTGTGTTAGCATCCGCAGTCCAGCAAACACCACTGCTAAATTCTCTGTAAAATGCCCTTGATAAATAAGCTGGCATCTTACAAAGGGTGAAAACCTGGCCATAAGAACCACACTGAGGGAAAAATTTCCAAATTCTTTTCAAAATTTCTCTCATCTACACGAGATGTCCATTCTTCTCCAGGCCACACCAGCCTAGTCATTTCTTAGTTTACCAACCCTCAAATGGTTTCATTAAGTTCCACCCCAAATTTCTACAGATCCAGTGTCTAACTCTCACTCCTGCATTTGGCTATGAGTGCTAGTGAGGTTGTTAAGCCTTCCTTCAGAGCAGCAACTCAAGAAAGACAAGCAACTTCTGCAAAATGTATGTGCTTCAGTGATCAAACTCACTCCCCATCCCACCCATCTCAAGGAGCCAGCCAGCAACAGCTGTCTGTGTGTAAAGAGTCTGCAGCAAACATAGAGAAGGCAGCCTCTTTTCCAAATTATTTCAAACACCCTGCTGGACAAGATGCTGAATATACAGTTCCTGCAGAGATGCTGACCAACAGTGATTTTTGTCCTACAGATCCCTGGCTTGCAAGATCCTCTTTAGCTGTATATTTAACACAATTCCACGTGACAGCAGAAGGAAGGGTAAACCCAAATAACAAATTTGGGTTCAGGGTTTTGGAACATGTAGTAGATGTGTCTTACAAGTGCTTACTAAGCAAACACAGGGGATTGGGTCTTTAAGAAGAAGAGAGAGGTGATTTTGCCTAAACCTATTTAATTTTCCTGGAACATGCAACCAATCCACCTAGAAAGATAATGCAAAATTTACCTTTCCATCCACTTGGAGACTCATTTTCTTACTTCAGCCAGCTTGCTTTCATGCTCCTCTAATACTTTGGTCCCTGTTAAATCATTTGGTAATAGATAAATCATTTAACTATTAAATCCTAGTTAAAATCATTTAGCTGTGTTAAATTAGAAGGTAATCATTAAATCATTTGGTAAATCATGTTAAATCCTTTGGTAATAGTTCATGGTTTGCTATGAACTCCTTCTGGAAATGCAAAAACTTGTTAAACTGTTCAGTTTTATCTACACCAGCCAAGTATGAAGGTATGAACTGGTATTCCTCTTTGAGAAGTTCCACAACCATAATCTCTGACACATCTAATTCATCTCTTTTGATGACTCTCATAGAGTCTGTCAGTTCCCTCCTCCTTCCTTTTAAGGGCTTTCAACTTTAGCATTTCCAGTGGAGTAGAAAAATCTGCTGAGGCACTAACACAAGTCACAGGTGACTCTGGATGTCTGTTGTTAGGGCAGAAAAATTCAGGCTTTGCTGGAAGCAGAGGGATGCTAGACAAAAAGTTACCTGAAAATCTTTTAATCTTCCTTGCTCTCTCATTTTCAGCTGGGAATTGATTTCTTTCTATCATGGAACAAGTTTGTTTCCTGGCAGAGTACCATCATCCCTGCTTTATTTTCTCTGAAGGCTCTTGAAACTCGTTACGATTTAAGAGTCCAGAGGTGTAAAGCTTAAGATTTGTTCTGTAAACCATTTCCACACTATCTAAGTGGTGAGCCAGGCTCCTTGCTTGACAGTTGCTTTCCATGGTGAAGTGGATTGTTGCAGCACACACTTGAAAGAGGAAAGGTAAAATACACTTTAAAAAGGGAAGAGNGAGTTTAGCTGACAAAATCTTTCAACACACCACAAAACTATTCTACTTTTAGAACAGAATATTTTACACACATATGGCCTACAAAAATACGCCACCTTCTCCTATTTTCTCTGGGTGGCAGCTGGGTATGAGCCAGCGTGTGGCCAAGTGACCGAGAAGGCCAGTGGCACTTTGGGCTGCACCAAAAACATTGTGGCCAGCAGGACCAGGGCAGTCCCCCTGTACTCGGCACTGGTGAGGCTGCACCTCAAGTCCTGTGTTCAGTTCCAGTTCCCTCTCCACAAGCAACACATTGAGGTGCTGGAATGTGTCCAGAGAGGGCAATTGAACTTGTGAAGGCTCTGGAGCAGAAGTCCGATGAGGAGCAGCTGAGGGAACTGGGGTTGTTTAGCCTGGAGAAAAGGAAACTGAAAGGGGACCCTATTGCTCTCTACAGCTGCCTGAAAGGAAGTTGAACCAAGGTGAAGGTGAATTTCTTCTCCCAGGTAACAAGTGAAAGGATGAGACGAAATGGCCCTTGTACCAGAGAAGGTTTAGATTGGGTATTAGGAAAAATTTCTTCACTGGAAGGGTGGTCAGGCATTGGAATAGGATGCCTGGAGAAGTGGTTGAATCACCATCTCTGAAAGTGTTCAAAAGTTGTGTGGATGGGGCACTTGGAGATATGGTTTTAGTGGTGAACAGAGTGGTGCTAGGTTAATGGTTTGACTTGATGGTCCTAAAGTTCTTTTCCAACCTTTAGGATTCTATGATTCTTATCCACAGCAGTATAAAAGTAGTCAGACAAACCTGGAGACACCTGTGGGTTCCTGCAAAACTCAGCCTCTGCCCGCATTCTCGGCAACACAGTCTCTGGCTTTTCTTCCCCTGGGTCTCCCCATGAATTTTGCTGCTTGTGAGTGCAGCTTTTCCTCCTAGTTCATTTACACTGGGCCTAAGGCTGATCCCTTTCTATGATATGCCAAATAATTCCTTTTCCCTCAATCAGCACTGGAAAGGTGAGTAGGTGGCTGGTACAAGCAACATCAATGAGAGAGGGGCAAATATATGTTAGAAAATATAATAGCCTGCATGACCAGATTAGGTAGCACCAAAGTAAAGTGTTACTAATTTGGCTAAACCTGATGAACATCTGTCTACCATATGTGAAAAACTGCCTGAAATAGCCTCAGACAGGTTAGCAGTTACTTTTGAGGACAGCTGTGGACTGGTGACTCACCAGCAACGCAAACACTGCAAGTACGGGGCGTGTGTTTGAAAGAAGTAAGGAAGGAGAAAAGAAAATGAATAGAAAAGCTCACCAACTTTACCTTCAACTTGTCTCCCCCTCCCAAAAAATAGAGCTGGAAAAAGGTAAACTTGCTGTAAGCATCCACATGACAAACAAGGAGCTAACAAGGAGCTGAATAGCAGCCGGTATGATAGTTCAAGAGCATTAGTGCAGGAGAAGCAGCTGCTGTTGCATATTTTGACTTTACTTAGGCTTTTGGCGTTGTCTTTTGCAGTACTGTTATAAGTAAGCAAAACGAAAAGAAAACTATTTAGATTGACAGGCTAGCATAGGCGCAAAATAAAAAAAAACAAGAACTCCCTGAAACTATGTTCAAAGAATACTTATAAAGACTCCATGTCCAAATGGAAGAAGTACCAAACAATTTTATATGGAGATTTATCCTGAATTTGTATCTAATTTTCCCAGCATTTTTGTTTATACTATGGATGATGGAACACACAGCATTCTTGTTAAACTTGCAGGTGATGTGAAATGGAAAGGGGATGTAGATATCCTTAGAGACAGGTTTAGAACTGAAAATGCACTTGACAAACTGGAAAATTCTGAGAACAGCTGGATGAACGTCAATATCTGCAAAAATAAGCAGCTTCCCAGTGGCCAGCAGCAGCTGGCTCAGTGGAAACTGGAGAACGTGGTGGATGACTTGGTCAGCACAAATCAACAGTGTCAGTGTGGTGAGCAAGGCAAACGTCATTTTGGGGTATACAGAACAGTCAGTGCTCAACACATAGCAAGTGGGAATACTTCTGTCAGTGTTCCCAACACAGGAGAGGCTTCAGCAAAATGTTATATTCAGTTTCAGTCACCATGTTTCAGGAAACATTTAAGACAACTGGAGGATTCCAGAGAGAGTAAGTTGAAACCATAACTGAGAAGAAAATGCACGTGGGTGCAAGAATTCAATTTAGCCTGGAGAAGGGACTAAAAGAGGGAAATAAAGCAGAAAACGCACCTGTAGCATGGCTGGAAAGATTTTAGGAGTTCAAACATTAAAAAAAACAACAATTTCCAGTGTTACAGACCATGTCTTACTTTTCCTAGTTTTCCCAGTTTCCGAGCGAGCCACCTGGAGTGACCAAGACCAGACCCTAACTGCTCTTGTCACCCAGGAAAACAGATCGGGAAACTGAAAGACACAGCAAATTTTATAAACTCTTATCTAATAGAGAAGAACTATATTATTCTTTCATCAAAAATATGACAAAAAGAGGAAGGGGAAAGAAATTTAATTGTCCGTCCTTGGCACCCAATTTTTACCTGTTTATTTCTAAAATGTCACTTTCAATTCCAGAACCATTTAGTTGTTCCTATGATTGACTTGTGCTGGAGGGATGGAAATGAGCATGCTAAGAAGGTCATGATTTTTTTCATAAAAACATGCGAGAGGAAAAGCTTATTGCTTCCTATTTAATAAAGGATAAGCAGAGACTGCAGCTACTGAGGAGAATCTGCCTAACTGATCATATTTGCTCCTCTTTTCTGTCTTTAAACTGACATAAAACCCTCTTGTGGGTTATTTATGTTATTTATTCTAGAAATGTAACACTAGGCTGGCTAGGTATACAGCAGAGAGGGGGACTAATTGTGTTTTCCCATTCCCACAGCCTGGGATGGTCCTAAAGGGAAGTCTCAGGCTGGGTTGGGATAAGTTCATACTCAGATGCTGTCCCTTCATTTGCTCTCTGGGCAAACTCAGTAGTCTGAAAGCTTCTACACAAAAGCAGCCTTTAATTCAGTCCTCATTTAGGCTGAAGCTTTAGGATCTAAGTGGATAGGAGGTGAGGTAAAATACAAGGTAAGACATGAAGCAAAAGAAAGCAAATATAAAATAGTGTTCTTGAACAACTCAAGAGCAGGAATTTTCTGTTTTTTCTCCTTAGTGACTCTCTCAATGACCAGACAGCAAGGACAAACACCTGAGGGCCTGTAGCTCCTGCAAGGGCATATGTCTGCATCCTGTCAAGTGAAAGGCACTGGAGTTCCAAAGGCGCTGGACAGCACTGGCCTTTCCCCTTCCAAGACTGTCTCCAGTGCAGTTAAGACTAGCCTGCTTCTACAAACCAATCCCACCATGCTGCTGTCATCTATAATAAAAGAAAACACTGCTCTGAAGAGGACCTAAGTCTGCCTTGCATAGGTACCAGCACAAGGGGACAGGAACTAAATGCTTAACAAAAAGTAGGGAGGTAGAAAAAAACAGTTTGGGAGACCTCGACAGGCTGGAGGAATTGGCCAACAGAAATCTCTGGAGGACCAAAAAGAAGAAGTGTAACATTTACAGCTGGGGTGCTCTAACCCCACACAGCTGGATGTGCTAGAGATGAGCTAAGTGTGTAAGGGCTTTGCAGAAGGGTACTTAGGAGATTCTTTCGGCAAATTGCACAAGACCCAGCAGTGTGCCTTGCAATGAAGGCAGCCAATCACATACTAGGGTACATAAGCAAGTGCATAGTCAGCAAACAGAGGAAAGCACTCCCCTCTGCTTTGCATGGCTAGGTCATGCCTGGAACATGGTGTCCAGTCAGTAAAGCAAGCAGGACGATGACAAACCAGAGAAAGTCCAGCAAAGGAACACTGAGGCTGCTGAGAGGCTGAAGCACAGGCCACCCCAGGAGGAGCTTTTGCGTATAGCCCAGAGATTAGATCACTAATGAGAAGCAGGAATAGCAGGTTGGATGTAAGGAAAAAATCTGCGTAGAAGGAATCGTTCAGCACTGAAGGAACATGCCCAGAGTGCTCGTGAAAGCTCTGTGCTTGGAAGTGCTGGCAACTTCACTGGATATGGTGCTGAGCATCCAAGCAAAATTTCTTAATCCAGCATGGAATAGGGCTGGACTGCGTGAGCTCCAGAGCTCCTTCCAACTTAACTTTTTCTATGTTTCCAGCAAGGTCTTTAAGCTTGCAAATGAAACACTGTAAAGTCAGGAAATACCTTGATGTGCTTCCCCTCATCTTTTGTCTTGTACATTCAAGCTGCACACTGCAGGTGGCAGAGAAGCAGCAGCAAAGATGAGCAAGCACCGTTGTTGTAGTCACAGTGCCTGAAGAATGTAAGTCAGGCGAGGTCCGTAGGAAGAGGTAATCTCTTTTATTAGACTGACTGATATAGTTACAAGAACTTGGATGGGATTTCAGGCACACAAATTCTTCTTTAGCCTGAAAATAGAAGCAGCCCACATCAGTGCTAAACACAGGTTGGAAATGGTTACTCTGAATTTAGCCAGCTATATTTATCATTTAGACCATCCGAGAAAAAAACCCACATAATTGGCACTTGTGGAGTGAAAGATTTGTTAACTAAATTTTCATCTCTCCTCTTGATATGCCTCCTGAAGGAGGCAGGGGGATATTTTTGCCTGCAGAACATGAGGGTGGAAGAGAGTTTAAAAGCGTGACAAAGCAGCTCCATACAGCTGAGCATAGCTTCCCTAGAGTCAGAGAAGCTTGGGATGCACGTAACAAAAGACTCACACACACACACGTGCCAAGCTCAGGTTTGGATAAGGCCACTGAGCAGGGGCAGCCCTGCAGCATGTGTCATGTCCATCACCGTGGGTTATGCTCAGCTTTTCCTGCTGCAGCAAAATCTCATGCATCGCACTCAGACTGGCCTCAGACAGAGGCCTTGCCTGCTTCATTCCATGTGGCTTTCCCTTCCAAACATCCCACCTGGCCCTTCAGCCACATCTGGCTGACCAGAACCAGTGTAGCAGCACTGAGGTGCTCACCTGATTCTCCTGTCGCAAACACAGCCTGGCAGAGACTCGGGGACATGCTCACCACAGGTCCTGTTCATCGCCACAGACACTGTCTGGATGCCCCATCGTCCCCAGGGCCCTCACATGGCACTGGGACAAGCCCCTGGGCCTGATGTTCCTTCAACTATGCTTCTTCCTGAGACCTAAGGTCAGACCCAGGCTTGATCTTGGACTGGCCCTGTCAGGCACTGGTCTGCACCCCATTGCCCATTTCCAGGGCCCCCAATCTTACCACAGGCACTCCTTGCTCCTGCACAAAAACTAGACTCCAGTTACAAATCATCCTGGAGGGTGGATGCTAAGACATGCCGTGGCCCCAGTCAGAGTTTTGGGATAGCCTCTTCACCTCCACAGTCACTTGCTGTGCTAACTACTGCTGCTTCTTTCACGAGCACAGTTTCCCTTCCAAGTCTTGCACCAGCCCTCCTGTCAGCATGGGAGTGCAGAGGGCCTCGACCACCACCCTCAGCCCCATGAAGGTTGAAGCTTCATCTGGTCCTAAAGAGATCGTGTGTCTCAGATATTACAAACAGTAAGATTCCAAAGGACCAAGACCTTACATCTAGTCCTCCAATAAGGCTCAGGTTTTTCCTCCACGCTGGCTAACCTCCAAAAACATGGCGCTCCAGAGATTTCTTTCATTGACAGAGCACCAAGTCTTTTCTATCAAAAATATTTTAATCTTCAAGGAAAGAGGCATTTGTATTGCTGACAGCCGTCAGTGGCTGAAGGTTTTTAGCCTTAGACTGAGCTGAAGCATTGGGCAGATGCAGGATGGAGTACCAGCAAAAGGCCTAATCCAGCAAAATTGAATTCCCATATCCTCACAGTCACAGCAGTATCTAGTGAGAGACCAAGAGGCAGAATCAAGTCACGACATGGGTCTCTCCAGAAGAATTTCAGGTGACACGAGCTGACTGTGTACCAGAAGAATCTGTCACATGAGAAACACGATATAAGCAAGTCAGGACACTTAAAATCAAAGAGGGGGAAAACCACACAGTAAATGCTCTGTGGAAGAGGTGAAAGGAAAAACAGTGATAGAAAGCCTTAAGAGGCTTTGAGACACAAAATATGAAACACCTTATGAAATCTAACAAAGCTATGGAGAAGCTGAGCTTCCATGGGTGTCAGACCAGAGTTCTGAACCTGCATCGAACTGGTGAATCAAAATGTAAAGCTGATGACACACTGGGAGTGCATGAGAAATAAAGTGGAAGACAACCTTTTCCCTGGCAGGCTTTAGGACCATGATCAAGGCCCTTATCTTCTTAGCACAGATATCCTATCACAGATGCATTAGCTTGAAAACCCCATTATTTGTTTCCAGTGCAGATAGAAAGAAATCTAAACCCAAATAAATGGAAAAACAAAACAAAAATAAACCCACAAGATAAACAAAATCAAGAAAAAACAATCCTGCAACCAAATAAATAAAGAAATAAATAACCCCAAACCACTGTACTGATACTGTATATTAATCTTACAAGCATACCTAATTAAATCCATCTCTTAGAAGTCTGAGTAGCATTGCACTGCGTGCCTAATTCCTGACAAACTAGATGACAACCACTTTAGCACATTTCGAGCACAGCACTGGTCATCATATCTGCCTGACTCAAAGGTCTGTCCTTAAGCTGGCATCCATCCTTCAGATCGGCACAGAGCATCTTGAGCTTCTCCCTTCAAAGGATCTCTGGTTTATACTCAGGAGTCACAAAACAGTTGGACCCGGTTATAGTTCAGAGTAAACATGAAACCTCCCATCTGCACCCAGAAGTGATCATTCCCAGCCAGCTCTCCTATGTATGATGACCAGAAATATAGGTAGGTCAGCAGCTTTGTTACTCTTGAAGAATGCAGGCACCAAAAAACAAAGCCTCTCTTACCTCTGAGCTATTGCTCCTGCTTCTCAAACTGTGTTTGTGTAAATGGAAAAGAAGCAGCAGCATTCCTTCCACTACTATTAGTGATACAGTGGGACTTTTGTTTGCAATGAACAACAGAAAAGGCTGCCAAGAAATCAGATCTATTGCTGTAAGTTTTATGGATATTTTCTTTCCCCCAAATGCCCAGAAATGCAAATATCTTATGGTTGTTATGTACTTCACCACAGTCACGAGTTCAATTTGCTCTAATTTCATATTATTACATAAAAAGACACAATCAAGCGTAGGGCAGGGGATCCATTTGAAGGGTTGGTTGTATTTGCTCTGTAAGCCTCAGTGAGGAGCCTGAACCAGACTAATGCAGCTGGAGTGGCCTTGTGCTCAGATCTACGGAGCAGTTCAGAGGCTGCACAGGCCCATGGCGTTAATCAGAGGCAGATTATGGCCATGGAAGAGGCAGAATGAGGGTACACTCTTTCTCAGTTGTCTCTGGCACAGAGGCAGGCTGGATGCTGTACTGAGTCAGACAGGTAATCTGGGCTATGTAATGGGCCTGCTGGACCACTTGTGCCAAAGGCAAGATCCAAAGCTGGGGAATGGGAGCAATCAGCATTTGTTAGAGTAGGTCTTCTGAGGTCACTGCCAACCATCACTA
>VZRR01008934.1:697383-823162 GCA_013398015.1 Oreocharis arfaki | reverse complement strand
AGTGAGAGACCAAGAGGCAGAATCAAGTCACGACATGGGTCTCTCCAGAAGAATTTCAGGTGACACGAGCTGACTGTGTACCAGAAGAATCTGTCACATGAGAAACACGATATAAGCAAGTCAGGACACTTAAAATCAAAGAGGGGGAAAACCACACAGTAAATGCTCTGTGGAAGAGGTGAAAGGAAAAACAGTGATAGAAAGCCTTAAGAGGCTTTGAGACACAAAATATGAAACACCTTATGAAATCTAACAAAGCTATGGAGAAGCTGAGCTTCCATNCTGTGGAAGAGGTGAAAGGAAAAAAAGTGATAGAAAGCCTTAAGAGCATGAAATCTAACAAAGCTGTGGAGAAACTGAGCTTCCACGGGTGTCAGACCAGAGTTCTGAACCTGCATCGAACTGGTGAATCAAAATGTAAAGCTGATGACACACTGGGAGTGCATGAGAAATAAAGTGGAAGACAACCTTTTCCCTGGCAGGCTTTAGGACCATGATCAAGGCCCTTATCTTCTTAGCACAGATATCCTATCACAGATGCATTAGCTTGAAAACCCCATTATTTGTTTCCAGTGCAGATAGAAAGAAATCTAAACCCAAATAAATGGAAAAACAAAACAAAAATAAACCCACAAGATAAACAAAATCAAGAAAAAACAATCCTGCAACCAAATAAATAAAGAAATAAATAACCCCAAACCACTGTACTGATACTGTATATTAATCTTACAAGCATACCTAATTAAATCCATCTCTTAGAAGTCTGAGTAGCATTGCACTGCGTGCCTAATTCCTGACAAACTAGATGACAACCACTTTAGCACATTTCGAGCACAGCACTGGTCATCATATCTGCCTGACTCAAAGGTCTGTCCTTAAGCTGGCATCCATCCTTCAGATCGGCACAGAACATCTTGAGCTTCTCCCTTCAAAGGATCTCTGGTTTATACTCAGGAGTCACAAAACAGTTGGACCCGGTTATAGTTCAGAGTAAACATGAAACCTCCCATCTGCACCCAGAAGTGATCATTCCCAGCCAGCTCTCCTATGTATGATGACCAGAAATATAGGTAGGTCAGCAGCTTTGTTACTCTTGAAGAATGCAGGCACCAAAAAACAAAGCCTCTCTTACCTCTGAGCTATTGCTCCTGCTTCTCAAACTGTGTTTGTGTAAATGGAAAAGAAGCAGCAGCATTCCTTCCACTACTATTAGTGATACAGTGGGGCTTTTGTTTGCAATGAACAACAGAAAAGGCTGCCAAGAAATCAGATCTATTGCTGTAAGTTTTATGGATATTTTCTTTCCCCCAAATGCCCAGAAATGCAAATATCTTATGGTTGTTATGTACTTCACCACAGTCACGAGTTCAATTTGCTCTAATTTCATATTATTACATAAAAAGACACAATCAAGCGTAGGGCAGGGGATCCATTTGAAGGGTTGGTTGTATTTGCTCTGTAAGCCTCAGTGAGGAGCCTGAACCAGACTAATGCAGCTGGAGTGGCCTTGTGCTCAGATCTACGGAGCAGTTCAGAGGCTGCACAGGCCCATGGCGTTAATCAGAGGCAGATTATGGCCATGGAAGAGGCAGAATGAGGGTACACTCTTTCTCAGTTGTCTCTGGCACAGAGGCAGGCTGGATGCTGTACTGAGTCAGGCGGGTAATCTGGGCTCTGTAATGGGCCTGCTGGACCACTTGTGCCAAAGGCAAGATCCAAAGCTGGGGAATGGGAGCAATCAGCATTTGTTAGAGTAGGTCTTCTGAGGTCACTGCCAACCATCACTAATTACACTGCTTCCTCTGGAGTCTATATGGGCATTGACTTCAGGAACTGACAATGATTCAAGCATTTACACCTGTCCCAACCCCACTTTAAGACTGATCTTTATCAAAAGCAGGACCCTTCTGTGCAAACCCTCACGAACACAGCCAGAATCCAACCCAAATTTTTTTCACGTGTACCATGACAGAGCTGAAAGCCCTAGGCTGCAGAGGGAAAACAGCAGGAAGATGGGTGAGGGAGGTTCACCATTGAACTGGGATAATTCAAACCTGAGTGCTGTGCAGAGCAGGCTTTATACGGAGGAAAAAATAGAGCCCTTAAATAAAACCCATCCATCAAAAGGGTTTACAGAATCTGAGGACAGCACCACAGTCCAGCTATTCAACAGTCACAGCATCCAGTCTCATCAGTATCACAGGGAAGGCTCATGTCATCACGAGCTCCAAGCTCCAGGGCTAGATTTAAGAGAATTTCTAAACTTAAATCCTTAAACAAAATTAGAATTCCTTAACAAGTCAAAATGTAAGATAGTTTTCAAATATCTGCTATGTTGCTGTTTGTCTCCATCTCGGTTTGCTACTCACACTTTCGTCCCAGAAACATAACCTGTGCATAGTCCAAGGTCCTGAAAGCCAGACCTGGCAGTTAGGAAGCATTGCTCCCACTGCAGATAGAGGTAAGGTGTCTCTACACAACACGTCTTGAACAGAGAAAAACAAGGTGCCCAGACTTGTTCTGAGAAACTGCTGGCAAGTTGCAGTATTTAGTTTGTGTATTAGGAACGGCAGAAGCAAAAGTTTGCCAGCATTCATATGGTACCTGGGGCTTCAACAGATCTCATGATGTTACCGGAGTTCTGAAGTCAAACTTTGAACTGTAAGGCACAGTGTGGTATCTCAGGTGGCTTTTCAGCAATGTCACACTAGACCTCCCCCTCTCTGGCACCTTCATTCTCCTCCCATAAATCTTTTAAATATATTGGCTGACTTCATTCAAACTTCAGAGAACTGTCTCATAAATAACAAAGTTCCTTATTTGATGAAAGAACTGGCTGTTTAGGGAAAGGACTGGGGTCCACTCCATAATATTCATTCTGTCAGCCAGCTTCTACAGAATATGTGAGTCTGTGTATCATAGCCAAAGCACAGCAAGAGATGAATTATAATAGAGAACGAAGGAGAATTTTAAAATCACATGTAAAGATAGCAGAAAACTTAATTTTTTAAAATCTGAGGACAATAACGCAGATCCACCGGAAGCTGGGCTTCATCCTCCCTGTGATCACAGGAACACTGGTTTGGGAACACAGTGTAGCCTCAGGCCCTTTGGGTGGGATTTCACATCAGCTCTGCTCCTGTGGATTCCACCAGTTAATAAAGCTGGGAGCAGAGATGACGGCCAAGGTCTCGTGTCTCAAAGCCTTTTCCGCACAGGGGTAGAGTTTGTTTGGTTGTGTCTACATGCTTGTGGCTTTGGTGAGTGGCAGAGACAACCTTTCCAGAGTTACTTACCTTTGTCAAACAGAGGGGACTCACAGAGCACCCTCTTATCCTATTAGTGCAGTGACAGTGGCATGCAGAGCAATTTCCAGTTGAGATCCCTCACAGTCACAGCTGTATGCAACTACAAGAGAGAAAAGTGTCTGCAGCTTTTTTAAGCTCTCCCTGCTCTGCAAAAACACAATTTTCAGCAAGCCGGGGATCAGCCACATGCTAAAAATCCGTAGAAAAGTTATTTCTCAGCATTTTAAAATATTACTGTTTTGCTTTTTAAAGTCATTTTTTATCATTTATTTAGGAAGTATGTTTCTGTGTATTCTCAGCCTGTTGCTGACATAAATGTTGAGATTCTACTATTTCCAACAATCATAATACCTATTTGGAGCCTATATAACCTGTAAAAGAAGTATCCAGGCAGTTTAGCATCAAGTTAAATGCAACTATCCTCAGAGTAAAAAATAGTGGTTTTGTTGTTCTTTTCAAAATATCATTCTCTAGTGGAATTTTCACCAGTATTTTCCTCTCATCATTTCTTGGCATGCAGGAATTAGAGCATGTTACATTTTTCCCCTAAGTTACTTGTGTTTTAAACAGATAGTGATTTCCATGTGGGTATAGTGCTGAAGAACCACACAGGCTGTGGGAAAACCATGCATTTTAAAAATAGTTGCTTTTATGTACGTGCACAGAAAAAAGCATGTGGAAAATCTGGACTAACCCTGTAGGGTACTGTGGAGCATTAAAGAGTTCATATTTGATTTCTAATTATTTCTAAACTTATTACAGAATGTGACATACTCTATTTATTTTACTTTTTTTCAAGGCGAAAGTAGCACTAGTGAAGCTGATGTTCCCAACCAGTTCATCTCCAAGAAAACTTGAGGAGACAAGCCCTAGGAAAGAAAAGAATCCTGTCTGTTCCAGCCCATCCTCTCTCTCTGCTGAAGTTCCCAGTATTCCCCTCAATTCAGGACAGAAATGGCAGTAATGTCACTTATGGAAGGAAAGAAAATGGGTTACAGCCATCAGCCTACCCGGTAAAGTACCCAGGCTGTGTCAACCACATCAGCCTTGACTGCAGCAGCATAAACATTAAATTATAGCATTCTCAGTCACAGGATTCTCTTGTTTAAAACATAGAGTTGCTACTAAGATGCAAAATAAGAGTTAGTGATAAGTCACTGACACAAAGCCTTCCCACATCTGCAAAAGGAATAATGTTCCACTCCAGTTTTCCCATGGCATGTTTTATATTGACTGACGTGACTGAAAACGATGACACAGATCCTCTCTTGGTACACGTTCCAGTTGAAAGAATGTGAAAAATATCTTTCCTGTTTACCATGTGAATGTCTGCTACAGCTTTTCCCATACCATCAGTATTCCTGGGGAGGGGAAATATCTGTGTCAGAAGTGTTTTGTCAGATGGAGGTTAGACATAAAAAAAAAAATGGAAGCTCAAGCAAATCCTGCAAACTCGGTTTTACTGTGACTAAAAGCCAGCAGCAAAAGGAATAAGATACACAAATGGCTTCATCTATGACAGAGGCTACGCAGGATCAATTAAATTTAGGGAATTGTTGAAAGGTCTTGCAAGTTCCTTAGGCTCTCTTGTTGGACCAGACACTCAATAGACTAATGCTTCTGGTATATCCCCAGTAAAAGATAGCTGGCACTGATGGCACTGCTCTGCTGGAGACAGGAAGAAGGATTTCAGAGAACATTTTTTGGTATTATGCATGGAAGAGTCATGAAAGACAGCTCCCAAAAGTAACATATTCTAAATTTTTGTGTATTATTTTATACACATTCCGACAAATAACAGCACGAGAAACCGGTATGTATTCCTCCAAAACTAGTTTTACCATGCTTGTGATTCTAGAGTACCTAGAACTTTTACTAGTGCTGTGACTTCGAAAAGTTTGTAACTTTGAAAGGAAGAGTGTATATTGCAGTGCAGCTCTGTATGAGACTATAGAATGTTCTAATACATTTAATAACTAACCATGAAAAACACTGAGAGCTGCACAGAAGACAGACCCAGATACACCTGGGCAGATACCAAGTTCAAAACAGGAAATTGTCTGATGACTGGAGCTGCTTGAGACAGTTTAAAGGATCCAAAGGATTACTTATATTACTCCCAGCAGCCCTGGAACAGGACCTGCAAAATGCCTGCAGAACAGGAACTACACAGGTGTGGTACCCAAACCAATTTGCCATTGGCACTTACGTAGAAGTCAGTAAAAATTGAAAACAAAATCTGCTACAGTATTTAATTACAGGAGTTTGATCTTTTTTAAGATTATAGTCACTGCAGCAGGTCAAAAGTTAAAGGTGCAACCATATATGCAAGCTTGAAACCTTTCAGTGTGATTTCTTAATCTTCCCCTCACATCCAGAGAAAATGGAGAACACCTGAGGGCATCACAGCCCTGTGATATTTGTCCTCACCTGACAAGAAAGTAAATATCTTTCTCTACATATATTTTGAATTCTAGACTGCATGTAACCAGGAGTATTTTCTAATATGCATAGCACACAAAAAAAGAAAGTGTTTACAGTGTTTAAATCGAAAAAAACCCTAAACCATCCAGTGTCTGGCAAGTTTCACAAGGTTATAATGAAAACCTGTCACAGAACAACTCTGTTTCTTCAAGTCCATAAGTAGCATCCTAACAGATGTCCATTGTCTTTCGAAATGAACTGTAAGTATTCTTCTCTTCCAGCATCAATACATTTTCATGTTAAGAAGAAAAGCACAACTTGCTGGCCTTTTTCCCACATTACTCACATAAGAAAACACATTTTTTTCAGCAAGGTGACTTTCTTTTTGCCTCAAGATGTAAAATACACCTGATATTGAATATGCTTTTCTTTCCACAAGACAGCAGCAGAAAACAACCTGGACTTCACCCGCTGGAAATGAACCTTAGTTATCGTACCACTTCTGTTCTTTATGATGAACTTGCTCATCAAAAATACCCATATCCATCACTGTACCACATTCACTACTGCTACCTACACTGATGGTAAAATTTTCAGAGGCTTCTGACAACTACCAGCTCTCTTAGGTACTTCCAAAAGGTTTTTGTTCTGTTTTTTTCTTTCTTTTATTTTATGTGCTTTCGGTTTTTTAATTTTTTTTTTTACGAGCCCTATTTTTTTCATTTCCAATGTGCTTATTAAGTTTATTAACAACTGATGTTGCTTCTAAAAGCAGCAGAAATACAGCTAAAGGAAAAGAAGTAACACTACAAACATATTCTCACCTGTATTCACAGGGTTTACAATGCTGTAAAGAAGAGAAATTATTAATGCCAGCTGAATGTTAACAGATAATATAGTGCATATATCATTTTAAAATTTATAATACTATATATTTCCTGCCATCAATGTTACAAAAAAAAAAAACAAAACCCAAAACAAAACCCCACCACCACCCCAAAAAAAGAAGAAAGAAAAACGTTACCTGCTGTAATTCATGCTTTTCATATTTCTTGAGTCTTTTCTCTTTTCTTTTAGACTTTTAAACAACAGGTATAATGCATATATGAGCTACCTTCTGATCCACTTTTCTGTAACTCATTCTTGACACAAAAATCTTCATCTTTGCAAGCAGCTTCCATGGTACAGGTAGCTCTTCCAGAGCACCACTGAAACACACTGCAAAAAACTTTTCTCCCTAGCCTCAGGCAGACAGACTATGGATTGAGGAAGGGGAATTTTGCCCTTAGCAATTGTCCTCAGCAAAATAAGCACAACAAAGAAATCTCCAGTACTTGTTAAGCAGGTGAAAGTCATTGATATTTCTGTCCCAGAGAGATTTTATACTTTCAAGTAATTCAAATTCAAAGTCCCCCAAAAACCAACAGCAATACTCATTTCTTCCACAAACATCAGTGAGCTTAAGGTGCTTTTACATTTATATTTTTCGTTATCTGCAAGGGAATATACCCAGGCTTGATTTTTGTAAGTTTCTGATGATGTTCTTCAATGTCAAAGGGCTAAAAATGTTAAGGAAAGCACACCAAATGGACAGTGACCATCAATGGCAAAGCACCATGCTGTGCTACAAGAGCTAAGTCTGCACAACAAGCAGAAAAATACGAAAGGGCACATGATTGACTGCCACCAATTTTAAAATCTTGTCCAGAAAGCTATTAATTGACCTCAGCCTATAGATCCTTGCCAACAATACAGAAACAGGTGGAAAGCACTAAATTAATCATATGTAGAGAAAAATTCTTCTATTGCCTTCCCCTCAAAATAATTCAGAAAGTCTTAAATTTAATGAAAAATCTCTAAAAAATGCATTAAACATCAGTGCAGTTTCTCTCTCATCACAAAGGTTGGCCCTTGCAGCAAACCGAGCTTTCTGGAAGGGTTGGTCACAAGAGCATATATTAGGTGGATAAATACAATGAATTACCTTTCCTTGGTTGTTTTTTTTTTTTTTTTTAAGCTATTTTTAAATTTCGTTTTTAATGGGTTGTTCAGAATTTTGCTTAGCAGTTCTCCGAACCTACCTTGTATTTTCAGGGTACTGGCAGCTGTTAAAGTCCTATATTGCTTTGGACTTAAAAATTTGGGTGCAGGATTATTTTTTTGCAATTCAGCATCTGACTATCTCGCCAATTCCCAAAGGTAGCAAATGATTCTGTATCAGCCGCACTGACATTAGACGGTGGCAAAGCAAGGATCTGTGTGGAAGTAATCTGTTAACAACAAGTAAGTTCTCTGGCAGCAGGAGGGCAAACAGAAAAGGAGATCCCTTTGCAGTTTGTGACAATGTGAACCTGCAACAGGTGATAAAACTATACCAAAAAAAATCTAATGTTGAGAAAAGATGCTATGAGCAGCAAACACAGAGAAAAACAAGCACTGCCTATTCAAAAGGCTCAATTGTGTTTTGAATCACTTTGTGCTGCGGTTTACTTGAGGTATAAACACACATATATGCACACACATCCCCATCCCTCACTTGCACTCCAAATAATAGCAAAAATAAACATGAAAAATAATATTAAAAAACTCTGTATTCAGTATTATTCACACCAAAGTATATGTATAGATATAGCCATTAAAATTATGAACATTTCTAAATATACTTTATGTATCATACATATATTTATATGTATAATTACATATCCACAGAAGTCATCTTGCTGTGCTAAAGCCAGCAGTAAAAGCAAAAACAGGTTTCACAATAGGACACCCATATATGCATATGTACTGGCTGTTTGGTTTGTGAATTTATTTACAACTTAACTATATCATAATAAATGCTCACTGTTCTATTGTACAAACGTAATAGTAAAGGTTTAGGTTTGTTTTTTAAATACAAAGACTGCAAATGAATACATGAAAAAAATTACACACCATGTACAGTATTTATAATTTATAAATGCAAAGTTAAGACCTCTTTAAATTATTGCACTTGCATATTTTTTTACAAAGATAGTTTATATGTATCATATATATATATATGTGTGTGTAAATATATATATATATAAAACAAATTTTTCAGCTCACTAAATGTATTAAAGTTGAATGTTGTTACCTTGAAGTTCTTTCTTCTTCACATAACAGCCCAACCCGAATTTGGAATATTTATGAAACTACTCTATAAATCAGTTTGATCTACCCTAGAAAGCAGTCCATTGTTTTAGGTTTTTTTTGACAGAGTATACACCCGTATTACAATCGAGCACAGTTTTTGGTCAGAAAGCAAACAAAAGTTATGATGTGCCTTTGCTAGATTGGGATATATAACTTAAAGTTTGAACATGAACTTCCTTGTAGTAGTGTGCAGAAAGCCTTTTCTGTGTTTAGAATGAATAAATTAATTGTTCTACTTCACAGAACTGGTCCAATATCACAGTGTTTGAGGCAAATGCATTATTTCAAGAGGGTCATGATTGATTTGAGCATCTAACAATCTCTATTTTTAACATGAATAGTGCTTCTTGCTACTCCTACAATTTTAACACTAAATGCTCCAAGTGCAGTCACAGCAAACTGATCCCACTGTTTTAAGTTTAAACACAGGAAAGAAATCTGTGCCACAAAAAAGGATGAATTCCACTCTGCACGTCCCCTCCAATGTAATATGCTTGATCATATAAAAAAAAACTCTATTTCATTTCTCTAATGGTCACTTACAGAAAAAAAAAATTACTGCCATGAGTTGAACCATTACAGAAGAATGTTGCAAAACCATGCAAAATTCATAGATTAATTGTAACAATGGAATTTGTCACGCTGTAATAAAATACGCAACATCTCAGATGAGTATCATGCTATGTCAACTATTTTTCTCACTTAGTGCATACCCTTCAGGCACCATTTCATAACACATTACAAATGCTCAGTTACAACTTCAAACAGTGCTTTTACCTTTACTAGACTTAGGAGGGAAAAGCGGCTGGAATTATTATCAAGAAAAATGCAATTCTAGGAATATAAAACCTAACACTTCTAGGAAAGGAAAGATCTGTTAAGCTCTTTATATGCTCCTTTGGGCAAGATCAGTTTAAGTAGGATAAAAATGCAAGAGGGAATGACTTTTGACAATTTAACTTAATGAGTCAGATATCTTACAAACCTAGATGTCTTACTTGATTGTGAATTCGAGTCCAGAACTTTGAATAATTAAGTCTCAACATGTCTTTGAGCCATGAAATTCAAATGCAGCTCCAAAGCTCTAATTTTAGGTGGGTTTGACTTTGAAAGCGCAGGTACAAGTCTTTTTTCTACAAAATATTTACACATATGGATCTGTACTCTATAAATGCTAAGACAGACTATATTTGCTTAAAAAAACTCAGCTTGTCATGAATATTTTTGCTGGTCTAGGTCCTAACAAGGAGTAACATTTTGTTACAACCTTTCTCCTTTTACATACTGGGAAATCAAACCAAACCACAGCCACTGGAGCCAATTTTAAAAAATTCTAATAGACATTATACTATAGCAAACATATATTTTAAGTGGTTTGGATAGTTCTATATTAGAAACAGTAGCTGATTCACTTGAGACATTAATAGAACAACTTATTTCCAATTTGACAAATTTGCCAGGGAAACTTGCTCTCTATCAGTACTTATAAACTTCAAAACATAACGTTGTGTGTGATGCTGCCAAATATTTTTAATGGCAGGAAGCAGAACTAGTGAAGCTGTCTTTACTGTCCATGAGTAAAAGATGAATGAAAAGCTTTCCATACAGACAGACATAGTGTGATAAGGAATACTTCAGCAACGTTTCTAAGACCAGCATTTTAAATGGAGAGGGGAAAAAAAAGGGAAAATAATGGCAAATATTTATAATGCAAATATACTTGAGCAAACACACTTAACCCACGAAGGAAAGGAAAACATTCCATCCAGTTGTTGGGGTATCTGAATTTCAAAGAGCATTTCTGTAGTCAATTTTGTAGATTTAGATAATTTCCATGTAAATTAGGAACGGTGGATTCTGTCTCAAGTACTTCGTGGATGAAAGGTTGCATCTGCATTGTTTAGGTGAAACAGAATGGCTAAGGAGGAAAGTAGAGGACACAGCATGAGATATAATCCGTTCTACTTTGATTTAATTGTTTCCTGCCATGTTTTTCTTTTTATGTTTTTGTTCTTTTTCAATTCCAAACCAGTTTGCTGTGATTACCAAAGAACTTCTGCACTTAGAATTAGTAAGGGAAACTGAAAAAAACGATGGGGCTGTTGCTAGGTAGCATGCATCATACAAATAAGATAACTTCATATTGAATTGTCAGCCTGTGGAATCTCTATGTACAGCAAAGGCTCAGGTGCATTTATACATTATGCTACTACAGATCACGTACTGTACACATATACAGATACTGGCATGTGCTCGACCATAACAGAAGGCAAAACTCAAGAGGCCAAGTTGTTCACATGGAGCCCAGAAGCTGGCATGCCTACTAGAGCAATAGAGCCCAAAAGACAGGAGATGGAAAAAGAGAACCCGTGTTCTGTCTTTAGGTCACCACCATTACTTGTTGCAGTTACTCAATGGCCATGTTGTCACGGAACCTCTACAAGAGTGCATTATCTGTGAAAAAGCACATAATGCAGTATAGGCTGTATGTGAAAGGTATGCAAAGACTCTGTTTTCACCTACTGTGTGCATCACTATGAAGACTTTTTTTCTCATTATTTTTAAGAGAAAGACAAAGGCAAATTAAGTGTTGTGAAACATACTCTGTACAATTGCACTAAATTTAAAAGAGTGGCATCACACGTAAGTCTGTGCATGAGTTTGTAAGGCTGAGGCCTGTCAGCACAGAACTGTAAACACACCATTTAGGGTACTGTTCTTCAGTCAGCTATTCTTTCACTAAGAAAGGCATTTCTAAACCTGGAAATTTCGCTAACTAGGGGAAAAAACAAACAGACAAATGGAGAAGTTTCCTAATTTCACTCATCTTGGGATGGGGGGAAAAAGCAGTAGAAGACATGCAGTGTTACTGTGCAACACAAAAGCTAGTCAATACAAACACATTTTTGATTTATTGTGATGGTACCACAATCTCTCTTATCAGACCTGACTTTTCTGACAAGGCTTTTGTTCCCAGCAGATAGCATACTTCAGGTATGTCTCTAATACCTTTTAAAATACAGCTCAGTAGGTAGAAATCAAAATGATTACTTACTTAATTGTGAGCTAGGCAAGGAAATCTTTGCTGTCACATTTAAATTTTAGTCCGATATTTCTGTCACTACGGATACAAAAACTCCAACCTGAAACTCCCTCTCATATCAGAGATAATTATCCAGTACTTCCAGTGTTTTATGGGAGGAGTTGTCTAGGTTTAAAAAACATCCTAAAGAACAAAGCACCATCACTAGTTCTATCAACATTTCCCTTGTGGGTGACAGACAATTGGCATCATGATGCTTAATGAAGTACTTTAAAACTTTAACCTGAATGTTGGTTTTCCTTTAGTTTGCAGCAAGAGAATTCACTGTAACCTAAGCATAAACTATAGTCTCCAAGGATTCTGCTGGAGTTCAAACTGATTACAAGTAGATCACACATAAACATTCACAATAGCAATGGGTATATTGTTCTATTTATAGCCAAGAACTCCCAAGTGACACTGGTGTTAAAGCCAGCCACAGTACGGTATAATAAAAGTACCATTGAAACCCTTACTAGAAAGATACAATTTAGAAGTACCCCATAAGATTCCCCCCACCCCCATCAGTTTTAAATTAAGGCCTCAGCAATGTAGCCCATGAGATAAGGCCAGTCTTTTGTATTCACAAGTTGTAAGTTCTCTTTTGATAGCTGACTCCAAAACATCTGGGCTGTCATATTCCCTCTGTTTACGTTGTGTCACTGGTGTAGGTCAGGAGATTGGCTGCCAGAGTCACTTAGCTGAGGTAACTCCATGGGTGTTACCTTCCTAGGCAGGTCTACTTCTTAGTTAGCATTTTGTAGCTTTCCTTTTTCCTTTTTTTTTTTTTTTTCCCCAAATAAAAATGAAACAAAACAAAAAACAATCCCCAAAACAAGAAGGGGTGCTTTTCAGGTTAAAGCAATCTGTTGCTGCTGTTCAGTCATCAATCTTCACAGGAAGAGAATCTGAGGTCCCCGGAGCGAGGGATTGAGAAGAAATCCATATAGAGGCTTCCTCACCTCTCGTTACTTTCTCCCATTGGTTGAGATTGTCCCTGGAGATGCAAAAAAGTGGAAGGTAAGACACTGTTCATAACTATACTGGGATTTATTTCTTCCTCACAAGGATGTCTGCTGTACTATACTTTGAGATTTACATTTATATATTTGTAATAGCACCTGTATGTCATCAAGCTTTTATCATCTATACATTATTTCAGCCTTCAACTTCAGTTATCCCAGACTGCAATCTGTCTGACTCATATCCATGTTAACTCTAAATTAGCCTACAGCACACCTTCCTTCCCCAAGGCAAGCCCTAAAGCAAGAGGCTACCACCTGCTTCCATGACAAATTTATAGCCCTCAGGGCTGCAGGAAAGCCCAGCTGGGAGCCAAGAGAGACATGTCTGCAGAGACTCTGAAACAGCACTCTGGAGACATGCAACCTTTCACACTTTGGAATACAGGGATTTTACCACAGCAGATTTTACTTCAGCCCCTTTCAAAACCAGCAGAGAAATCAGGAATTTTGCCAGGAAGCTTCCGTCATTGGAAACCACAGGAGTGCATTAAGCTTTCTGAAACTCCTGCACACGGGCTGCCTGACAGTATATAAAACATTGGATGCCAGTATCATAGTATCAATTTTCAATTTCTATTGTGGTAATCATATTATCAATCTACTACATTTAAAGGGTACACCTTTAGACATAAATTTCTTTTAGTGTCTCACAGCCTGGCCAACCAACACCTAAATTTAAAATTTGGTTCATAAGCCATAGAATGAGGGGAAATTAAGCTGGCAGTGTTCTAATGATCTAAAAGGGGTACAAACCTGTAGTCTTCCTTGCTGTGCACCAGTACCACTCTAGTGACTGAGAAGTCTATATGCAATAGTGAACCATAATTGCAACCTATGGCCAAATCTCAGCATTCAGTCTTCAAACACAGAGAGAAAGAGAGCAAACCCAACTGTTTAATTTTCATACTGTCAGATCCCTAGTTACTAAAACAACAGTTCTAAGATGCCTTCAGTAAACAAGAAGTACTAAAAGGCCTCCCTTGATATGAGTCATACCATAATATTACATTGGAATTTATGTGGCAGAGCTCTTCTGATTTTTTTGTCACAGCCTTGCCAAAACATTTGCTAAGCCAGCAAATATTGATCTGAAAGCACAGTGTACAGGTGAGAAGAGAAAATGCTGCATTTTCTGGGGATGGTGGGAGACAGGATCTGATCTGGAGGATCTTTCACCAAAGAAAGCTGGTGCCCTCTAGGGTAACATCTACACCATTTTCTGCAGGAAAATGCTCTGCCAGTGCTTCAGGCCAACTGGAAGTTATGAAGCCAGCACTAATACAGCATTGAACCTCAGCAAATACAATCACGCACTAAGGATCAGAAAAAACAGAGCACCTCTAGTTCTGTCTCCTTCCTGGAACTAGGAAAGTAATGAGAATTGAAGCCAAAATATTTTTAAATTACATCAATTTCAGAAAGAATTGAGAGACCCAAAAGCACAAGGAAAATAGTTTTGAATTATTTGATCTGAAATAAAGGAAAAAAATAAATCACTTAATCCTCCAAATAAATATACTACCATATATTTATACTTTGGTAGGCCTACTGAGCACGTGGGCTACAAAATTTATGTAAGACTTATTCTGAACACTGTGACACAGGTGGCTAGTAGTTTTGATCTACACAGAATGAAAAGAAAGCATTTAAAAATGTGGAATAAATTACCAGACAAGAAAACCTTCTAGACTGTTAGCTGCTACCTTACTTCAGGGAAATCAGAGTTGGATATATATATATTTTTTTTGTAATGTGTAGATAATACAATTCATTTGCCTTTGAGCTCCCAATGAAGCCCTGGCTCCTAGTGTCTGGAATAAATGTGCAGATGCTCTAAAAATAAAAACCTTGATGCTGACATGCTGCCTCGGCTGCTTTTGCTGCTATTATTTGCGGCTGGTGTCTGAGTTTCAAAGAACTCAAGGACACAGCAGCTTAAATATTGTGTTCCAAGAATGAGCACTGCTGGTGAAGGGGTGATTTCAAAATTGGTTCGGTCAGCAACTAAGGAAACACCAAACAAGAATGAGGCTCTCTGCCTCTGATCACACCAAATAACAGTTACCCATCAAAAACAAAGGAAAAACAAAAGTGTAGTGCAAAATCAGCCATTTGAAACACTCTGGAATATTCTAGACCCTGCAATAACATCAATTTTTTCTAACTGGGCACCTGAAGTTATAGCTGTATTCTGATTTCCTGTTCTCCATCTCCAAGTCTTAACCCTTAACCTTCTGCTTCATTCTCTTCAAAGACAAAGCAGAGGGTAATTTCAAGGCTAAGATAAAACTACCAAACTGCTCCTCAGAAGACTTTTTACCAGGGTTTGGATTTTCAAGAAGCTCTTTAGTCCTGAAGAGACTTTATCTACACATCTCTGCTCCAGTTCTGCATCAGAACAATCTAAATTAAAGAATACACAACAGCAAGACAGAGAGCTATCTGGACAGAGCTCTATCCAGTGTGGAGACTTTGCCAGTGTAGCTTTCAGAAGTGTCGTCACGACAATTTGAATTACAAACAACAAACATAATTTCTGGAATAGAAAAAGTTCAAAATATCTCTGCCAGGAGTCTGACTGATTTTATTTCAGACATCACACCTTCTACAGAGAAACCAACTCTTGAAAAGATGTTCATGCTTGGTCTTCAGTTAGGGAGAACCTTTATCTAGAGCACATACTTAATGTGGGTGTTTGATATCCACAATTCAACTTTAAATATCCTCATCAGATTTTCTGACTAAAACAGGCCACTTTTGCAAATAAGCCTCATTGGGATATCCATGTGGCCAGAAATCAAAAGGTATGTGTCTTTCCAGATTGCTGCTCCTGTAAAATATGTTGTGCAGTCTTCAGCACTCAACCTAGCCTCTCTAAGCCCCGGGTTCCATTAGATGGAATAACAACTTTATTTTGATCAAGTCTTTACTGTAAGGGTGGTGTGGCACTGCAACAAGCTGCCCAGAGAAGCTATGGATGCCACATTCCTGGAAGTGTTCAAGGCCATGTTGGATGGAGCTCTGGGCCCTGTTATAGTGGAAGATGTCCATTCCCACAGAGAGGAGGCTGAACTAGAGGATGTTCAAGTCCCTTCCAACCCAAACCATTTTGAGATTCTATGATTTTCTTGGATAAACCAAATACATTATTTAGTCCCTCTCTACTAAGATCCCGAAACATTCCTTCTGCTCTTTCTTTATGTTCTCTTGTTTGCTTACGTCTTTATCTAGTCTTCTTAAAGCATAGATACTAAACAAAATTCCAGCTCTAGCCCCATTAATGTAATAACTACAGAGGTATAGTCTCTAATCCTCCTGAATATTCCTTGCATATCCATCTAAGAGTTGCACAGCCATGCCCAGCAGAGGTACCTTAGAGGCAGCTGTTAATGATGCCTCTGAGATACTCACTGTTTTTCATAAGGTAGTCCTCTGTACCACTGTCACAGACCTACATATTCTTCTCATAGCTATATGAAAAAATGTTTGTGAATGAAATTGTTTTGCTAACTACTACATTAATTTCAAGGCATTTGTCTGTTACTTAACAGAAATAATTTAGTGCACAAGATCAGGAAAGTGACAGGAGGCAGCTCTGCCATACAGGACAAAGTTCAATGTAAGATTAAATTTAAGGACTGCAACAGAAAAAAAAAATACGAGAGAGTACTGGTAAGAGCATAGAAAAACAGACCTTTAACCACTTGATGTGACTAAAGATTGCTGACATTTTATGAAACAACTGGGGTTTCCTAGAAAATACGGATTAACCTGAAACCAGAACATTGGCATGAACTAATTTCAGCAGAATTTTTGTCAGGAAAGATTGCTAAGGCCCAGGATATAATTACTGGACAGAAATATCAACAAAGAAATTCACCATCATTCAAGTGTAGAAGCAGCCAACAGATAAAGGACTCTTGCCTCTTTTCCAGAACAACCCAAGCTCCATACCCACTGTGTCACAGGAGAATGTCACATCTGCCTCTCCCACACCCCAATATTACTACTCTTATGCTCCCAACTACTGAATATTTTCTGGATGTTTCTTTTTCTAGTTTTTAATAAAAAAGATCTGATATGAAATAAAACCACATGCTAAACCCACATTTTTAAATAAAAGGGAATACTAGCAAATTTTCATTGTGAGAACCATACTAAAGTAAAAAGGACACAGAGGGAAATTGCACTGAACCAGTGCAGACAGTGATGCAGAAACACTGGGCTGTTTCTCTCCAAATGCTTTTGGCATCCAACACATTTTAATCAGCTGTGTCTGTAGATCTACAGTGGATAGTCACATACAGTAGTTATCACCTCTGGGTTTCTGCATAGATTAATGAGGGATGTGTATCCATGTTAATGTTCATGCAAATTCTAAAATTAAAGGTCTATATTTCCAGACAGACTTGCAAGCACTCTTGCTTTTTCTTTGCCCAATATACAAGCCATGCACGCTTACTCACCTGCATGCTCGGAGTAGTGGCCCAGTTGGAGGAAAGATCTGTGCAAGGGTGGTGTAACATGGGATGGCTACAGCATTGTAGAACCCAATCTATGAAAAACAAGAATGGAAAAAAAAGTAGATGTTGCCATACTACAACACTGGAATCTAACAGCAAGCTAGCTCAAAGCTTTTTACTTAATTGCTACTTATATTAGTTACTCACACTTCTGCATCTCCTTTTAATATCTAAATACTTTAAAATAAGCAGCAACAGTGAAATCTTTGGATATGAAAAGCTGCTTACACACCTTTCTTTTATGACTGATGTGGCTGCTTCAGGTAGAGTTTTCTACAGAACCTTTTATTATTCAATTGATTCATTTTATTTTTTCAGGATATGTCTACCTGTTTGGTGTCAGTAGTGGTGGGAAGTAGGTGGAGATGCTAGAGACATTTCTGCAAACATTATTCATGTGATGATTTTATTTTTTAAAAAAGAAAAGTTGTGCAGCATTCACAAAATACAGTCAGATTCCGGATTGTTCTGATATCCTCCAGGGTCTGCATTGCACAGCTCAAAGTACTTAAACTGCTGGGGCCTTTCCACATTTGTGAATGGTATGCACTGTGATCAATTACTGGTTTGCAGTTGCTTCTCAGATATGCAGCTCAAAAATACACTTTTACCATTATCATATTTAGAGAACACCAAATGAGCACATTTTTAATGGTATCTGACTCGTACAGGCTTAGGGGCCTATGACAACTACGATGTCACAGCTGAATTGTCATGACATGAAGAAATTTTTAGAAAATGCTACTTATATATTATCAAGGATGACAGGTTGCATTCAGATTCATTATAACATCACTCACTTATCCCAGACTCTTATGACAATTACAATAGCGCACTATGATCCCTTCCTTTGGGCAGAATTTTTAATGCCTTTTAGTGAAACACTATGTATTGTACAATGACCAAAACATTTGGTAATATCTCTTTTTTAATAAGTCCAAACTTTGATCCTTATTCCGAAACTGAAGAGCAACTCATATTTTCATCAATACAAAGATTCCTCCTAGACTGCTATGTAACCAAGTCCTCTGCGTACTTCAAATAAAAATAAGGTACATTTTCTGAGCTGTGAACCCAACACTCTGAGATGAAGTGCAACCAACAGAAAGAAACTGCAGCTGGTGAGAAGGAAAAGCTACATACATATGGGATGTCTGCTCATCCACACTATTTCACACACTGCATTGTTTTCTTCCTATTTGTTTTGGGTTTTTTTCTTCTCTTCTTGTTTGCTTGTTTTTAAGGGGGTCTACTTTATTTCAGTGGAAAAAGGAGATTTCTCCATAATTATCAAAAACTAAAATGGCATATTAGAGATGGTCACATGTAGACCTTCTGGCTCAATGAAATTAACAGAATCAAAAGAACGAGTTGGAAGGGACCCTCAAGGACTATGGAGTCCAATTCCTAGTCCATCCCCAAGAGTCACACCATGTGCTTGAGAGCATTGTCCAAACACTTCTTGAACTCTGTCAGGTTGGTGCTGTGACCACTTCCCTGGGGAGCCTCCTCCAGTGCCCAACCACCCTCCGGGTGAAGAACATTTCTAATATCCAACCTAAACCTACTCTGACACTCCCTCAGGTCCTGTCACTGGTCACCAGAGAGGAGATGAGTGCCTGCCCCTCCTCTTCCCCTTCCCCTCACAAGGAAGTTATCAACTGCAATGAGGTCTCCCCTCAGTCTCCTCTTTTCCAGGCTGAACAGACCAAGTGACCTCAGATGCCCTTCATGAGGCTTCCCCTCAAGGCCCTTCACCATCCTTGTGGCCCTCCTTTGGACATGCTCTAATAGTTTAATATCATTCTTATATTGTGGCACCCAAAACTGCCCCCAGCACTTGAGTTGAGGCCACCCCAGTGCAGAGCAGAGCAGGACAATCCCCTCCCTTGCCCAGCTGCTGATGCTGTGCCTGATGCCCCCCAGGACACGCTTGGCCCTTCTGCGCACTGCTGACTCACGTTCAACTTCCCATCCACCAGGACCCCCAGGCCCCTTTCCTCTGCACTGCCTTCCAGCATCCCATTCCCCAGCCTGTCCATACATCCAGGGTTGTCCCGTCCCAGGTACAGAATCCAGCACTTTCCCTTGCTGAACTTCATACAGTTGGTGATTGCCCAGTCCTCGGATTTTACCGAGGTCTCTCTGCAGGTTCTATCTGCTCTCGAGGAAGTCAACAGCTCCTCCCAGTTTTGCATCATCTGTGAACTTGCTCTGTGTCCCTTCCAGTCCTGTGTCCAAGTCATTTATGAAGATGTTGAAGAGCACAGGGCCGAGGATGGAGCCCTGCGGAACCCCGCTAGTGACAGGTCCCCAGTCTGATGTCACCCCATTCCCTGTACCCCTTTGTGTCTGACCCATGAGCCAGCCATAAAACAGAAAAGCTTTCAGCTAAGGGCTGAAACAACCACTTATTAGGATAAAAAGCGTTATTGACACTTGTAAAAATATAAGGTGATTTTGGTCTTAGCTAGAGCTACAAGTACAAAAAAGGGAACAAGCGATGACAGCAAAGAGCACATTGTCATTTAGGCAAAAATTTGAAGACAAGTTTTCCACTGCTACTTTAAAAAATAACATAATTGCATGCAGAATATAGAATTCAGCAGTCTGAAAAACCCAATTTCAAATGCAATATTCACTAATATATGAAATGTTTTTTCCATACATGTTTTATGTATAAACATGTACTATTTAACTGAGAGAGTTCATACCTGACCCTGAGGGACTTCATCTTTCTTATCTCTGTCCATCATAGGAATAGGTTGAATACCTGTTTTCTTCATTTCATCGCCCTGCAGAAAAGCAGAGAGAGAGAGATTAAGAAAATAAAAACAAGAGTATAGAGACCTGCATTAATTTCCATCTTCTATTCTATGTCAATCTAAAAATCCAGAATTTAAAATAACATATGGTACCACTCTGAGGCAGTCTCAGAAAAATGCCTAAGGGGAGGGTCATTTTGTACATTCACCTAAGTGACAATGTAAATAGCAAATTCTGTCAATGCACATATATTTTCCTTGTTTCAAAGTGTGTCTCCATAACAAAAAGCAGCTGGAAGATTAAACCCAAAGAAATCAGTCTATTCTGTTCTATTCTAGTCTCATCTTTCAAATTATCTGTTTAAAGCACCATAATACAATGACCAGTAGAACACAACTCACCCATCCAAGGAAAATCTGAGTAAGCCAGATGAATTTACAGTGCGCCCTCTTTGTCAAAAATTTTGTGGTTTTCACCATGCTGCTTTGAGGAAGCTGCCTGTAAAACAGCCTTCTTTTCTTTCAGTATGTTATCCCTCTAGATTCATGAGAGGAATACTGGGAAAAATAAAGTGTGTCCACAGACCAGATATATGTAAGGTACAAGAGAAAACTCTCTCCTTACTTTTCACTCATTACCAGGAGAACAGCTAAAACACATTTCTGAGCACTACATTGGACTTTGAAAAGATTATTTCTTAAAAATACGTAAGTAGCTTGCTACTTTCTGCAACAAATTAAAGTTTTCCAAGTCTTATGCCTCAACTGCGTTGTCAAAACATCACAGGCAACTACAGCAAACACAGCAACGGCTGCTTTTGGCTATTGCCCATGTCTGAGATTCCAAAATGTTTTTCAATTGACTAACCTTATGCATTGGGTTTGCATGGCAAAGTTTTGGTTGGGGTGTGAGAAGATGCCAGAAGTTTCCCCCATTTTTTAACCCAAGAAGTTTGTATAATCCTTGCAGTACAGATATATTTGGTTTATATGTCCCTTAAAAAATACTGCAGAAAGAGTTTAACAATTGCCTCATATCTCACAAAAAAAAAAAAAGAGTCACAACAGACATATTTATGCAAGCTTGTTATTCTATATAATTGATGAACAACATATTTTGCTCAAATTGTAGCAATCTGGGAAAGCTCCATGCTGAGTGATATGAAGGCAGGACTTAGCTGAAGACACTAGCTGTACTGGGCTTTGGAAAAAAACACTGTGACAAACCACAAAATTGCTGCAACCTCTTCTAGAGCTATTGTCTTAGTCAATGGTTACACAAAGAAGAAATATTATAAACCACTCTGATTACATCACTCAACATATTAAAATAATGAATTCAAGTAGTTATTAGAAGCAGTAGTCTATCCAACTTTTAGAACGGTAATTTTCTATCCTAGTTCTAACTTATCATGCTGGTTTTGGCTGGGGTAGAGCTAACTTCCTTCACAGTGGCTGGTGTGGGGCTGTGTTTTGGATTCGTGCTGAACACAGGGTTGATAATATTGAGATATATTTGTTGTTGCTGAGTAGGGCTTACACAGAGCCAAGGCCTTTCTGCTTTTAGTACTGTCATGCTGTTGAGGGAGCTGGGGGTGAATGGAAGCTTGGGAGGAGACACAGCCAGGACAGGTGACCCCAACTGACCAAAGAGACATTCCAGGCCGTATGACATCATGCTTAGTACATAAAGTGAGGGGAAGAAGGACATAGGGGTGACATTTGCAGTGATGGTGTTTGTCTTCCCAAGTAACCAGTACATGTGATGGGGTCCTGCTCTCCTGAAGATGGCTGGGCACCTGCCTGCCCATGGGAAGCAGTAGATTAATTCCTTATTCTGTTTTGCTTGTGTGCACAGCTTTTGCTTTCCCTATTAAACAGTCTTTATCTCAACCCATGAGTTTTCCAGCTTTTAACCTTCTGTTTCTCTCCCCAGTCCTGGTGGTGGGGGAGTGAGCAACTGGCTGCGTGGGGCCTGGCAGCTGGCTGGGGTTAAACCACAACACTTACATAACACAACCATTCTATCTAGTTAAATATACTTTTCTAGAGGTAACCTTTTTCCCAACTAGGTAACAATTTCTGCAGTGTAACACAATCTAATCTTTCTGTACCTGTGGCTGGATCTCTCAACCATCCTGACTGGATCACAATATATTCAACTTCTACAGTGCCTCAATCAACCTCCTCTTAAAAGAGGATTCAATAAAACACCTATTGCAGAATTCAATTGCTTTCAATAAATACTAATTTACATTTGCTCCATGAAATAGCAATATATCTATCTTTATTAACTCATCCTTGGATTACAAAAAGTTAGCATCTGGACAGGTGCAATTATATCCATGATTCCATCTTTGCTATTTTTGAGTATGGAAAATATGTTTGATCCTTTCTTCTCCACTGAGTTCACAAGATTTGCATTAAAAGGTCTGTTTACTTATTAGCAAAAAAGTTGAGTATGTAATCAATGAGTCATGTCAACATTATACCTCCATTACATCACTCATAAGAGCACTCACTTTCCAGTGCAGGCATTTCAGAAAGTGAGTACTGAACTAGATCTTTGAGTATATACAGTCAGCATTTTTCAAATATTTTGTTGTAGTCTGAGCTGTTTATAATTAAGAGAACAAGAACATATGAATATGAAATACACCCACAAGAAGCGCACATCTGGAATTTCATAATGAACATGCAACAGGCAGGATAACAGTCTCCACACTATTTGCATGCTACATCAATTCCATGGGCATGATTTCTATTCTATGCCTGAGTAAAACAGAAATAAGCCCACTGAATACTGCAAGATTCCACAGGGCACATAACAGAAAAGAAAAACACTTTATCATACACACATTCAACAGTAGTTCTGAAAATACAACATATCTCCTAAAGCCACATAACTCCACTCTATGCAACAACCTCAGATTTTTTTCCTTATCCCCAGGGCAGTCACTTCCACTTTAAACAATTAGGATATGTACTCCTCAGCATAAGATATGTGAGAGACTGCATATTTATTTATGAACATGGTTACATTACTACAGTTCCATGCCTTGTTTCAGCTCTCAGTACACCTTAACTGTCAAGAAACTTCCAATATATTGAAGACCCAGCTCTCTCTGAGACACTGTTGTTGAGCTGGCTCACAGAGAAGCCTCAGAAAAGCTTCAGTGTTTGTCATACTTGCTTTAGTATTTTCTGTACTCACACTATAGCTTTATAAGCATGTTTCAAGGCAGCTGACCTGGAAGCTGGTTTCATATTTTGCATTTCTACAATTAACTACAGTTAGTGACTACAGTTAGTGACTTCTTCTATGTACTGTTGCTTGGTCACTTTATGTTAGGACATACTTTGTACATTATCTTGAACAGAGAGAAAAAACACTGCCTGAAAATTAGATGGCTAACTCAGCTCTTTAAATAGCTTCAGAGTAAGCAACGAACACATGCATGCACTGATGAACTCTCTTTAAAACAAGCACACAAAGATATTGATTGAAAGATACTCATAGTTGGTTTTTTCCTTCCTGGATGCTTCCATTTGTAAGGAGAGTAAACAAAAGAATCACACATACCTCAGCCCAGAACTCTGCATATATATCGTTGGCTGTCAGTCTGGTGACTGGCCACAACTTTGTTACAGAACACAGATCACAAGCTGTCATCATTAGTCCAATCACTCTATCTCTAAAATAAAATAAAATAACATTAAATTGTAAGTTCAGTAAAGAATTAATGATCACTCTGCTAAGTTTTCATTTGCCCTTCCTCAGTTTAATCAGCAGCAATATATATACACACTACAAATTTTCTCCCACCTAGCTTGTTTCTTCCTCATTTGTTTATGATTCACTGGTAAGGCATGGCACAGACTCTATACTGTATTCCTTGTTGTATACCCTACATTTTCTGCAACCAGAGTTCATTGAGCATCCTCTACACAATCACATGCATTGACATGGGCACAGAATGCCTGCCTGTAAAAACACTCACATGCCCCTCCATAATCTTCTGAAAATGCAGTACAAATCTATAAAAAGAAAGATGGCATATCCTATTGCTGCATTTCTTTCTGTTTTTTTAAAGAGAGATGAAAACGTGCTCCAAAAGAGAGGAAAGACTACTTCTGAGTGACTCAAATACTGTGATTGCTTTGCTAGAATGAATTCAAACCCTGACAGAACAAGAACCCAATGCATGACTCTGTCCTACACACTGACAAACCTGTTCACAGAGTAACTGGACAACATCATTAGTATTAAAATCATTATTAGAATAAGGCACACACACACAAAAATTCCTATTTAATCAATTTGATAGCACAAATCTATGGTTTGTGAATCCAAGTTTTTTAAAGAAAACTGGCAATTAAATTTAAATTCACGTGTTTTCACCCCATGGAGAAATCAAGATGGCCCTTAAAGACACCTGCATCTTTGTTAATAATGGCTATTCCAGGTGAAAAAGCATAGAGCTTGCTAACTTGCCTGCCAGTGGGATGGCAATCATTAAAACTGTACCAACAGACAAATATACCAGAGGAAATACACAAATACACAGTATAATCAATTGGTAAATGGCAAAGTGCACCTCCCCTAAGTTAAGGTAGAGGAGCCATCGGCCATGAAAGGGTCAACACAAATATAAAACAATGGAAATTACTGTTACATATGTGGAATTCTACACACTGCTGGTCTTAGAGATCACACATGTAAGAAAATTACCATTCAGAGACAATTCTTCTAAAAAAAAGAAGAGGTTCCTCTTTCTAGACTAATGCCATTGGTATGTACTTCTGGTTTGCTGCTTTACCTGTGTGTTTGGTTCTTAAGGTTTAATGCTCCCGTCTGATGCAGCTCTTCAAGTTGTTTTCTGTTTCCAAAATACAGGGCAAGGTCTGTGGCAATGATGGCTTTCCGGATGATCTCAAGTACTTGCTCATATTCGCTGGAGCTCAGATTGGAGAAGACATTGTGCCCTTCCAGCTATGAAAAAGTAAAAAACCAATAAAAAGCACAAGCTCTAATTCTGAGATGATTTCAGTCTTTACTTCACCATACAGGTTACAAAGGTTTCACAGCCCAACAACAAGTTTTGTTGCAAATTCAAATGTTAATAGCCTGAAATTCCCATTTTTATTTTTTCCTTTTTAAACATTGTCATGAAAAAAACTATTACTAAGCCACTGATTTGTTTTTTGGGGCTGTTCCTTCTGAAGCCTAAAGGTATTACTAGAGAAACATGATTTAAATCTTTTTCTTTGATTTAAATCTTTTTCTTTGATTTAAAAGCACTACAGACACAGCACTTCCAGACAGTGCTAACTTGGAAACTCGTCATTCAATTCCAGTCCAGAGTCTGCACAGTCAAGTTGGTAAACTGAATACCTGATTCACTTAAGCACAGTTTTGATACTGTGTAATATATAGTACGGATAAAGAAACACTGAAGTTAAAAATAGAAAATAATTTTGGTTTCCTAGTGTTCCAAATGAAATGTGCCTGAAATTGCTGCATTTACTGACACAATTTTCTCTATAAAAATAACGTTAATTATTTTAATGCATATGAACATTTAGAGGGAAAAGCTGCTTTGTTCAACCTTAAGTTGAATGACTCAAACTAAAGACAATAGTTTCCAGCATGGAGGCTCTGGTAACACACCACTGCCATCACTTTTCAATTTCCACTATGTACTATTGCACATTTAACTGACAATATCCATGCACTGTGATCACTCACGAAGCTATAGCACATTTTGAAAAGTCAAGACTATATGCTGTCTCTAACATTTGGAAAACAACTTGTCAAAAGTCTTGCTATTGTTGAGAGGAAGCAGAAAAAAAAAAAAAGAGCTAGCCATGTCAAGGTGTACACATTCAGAAACAAAAAAATTTATTAAAATATATTAAATGCAGATGGATTTTGACATTTTATTGGCATTTGGGCTGAAGCTCGAAAAGTTTCCCTGACTTCCATCAAGCATTTACATAATTTGCTCAAAATAAATCCTCTGCAGTACAAATAGGCTTGGTTCCTCTCACCATCCGGAACGTAAACATCATTTTCCAGTACTTTTACTTAGACAAGTAGATTTATTGTGAATAATGAATAGAAAATACAATCCATCTATGTCTCAATGCTCCTCTGACAGATTTCTAAGTCACAGAACATGATGTTTAAAAAAAAAAAACAGAACATTTTAACCCATCATCAGCACTTTGGGAGCAGTAAGTTACTACTAGTAGTTCTCACAATTTAGGGTTTTGGGGACCCTTTACTCCCCAACCTTGCTGTCCAATGCATGGGAACAGGCTATTTGTCCTAATATTTAACTTATTCTGGATTTTACTTCTGGGCTTTAGAAGCTGCACTCTCAGAAAGACCACTGTGACAGCTTCTGTTGAGCCTACTCAAAAAGAACTGATTCTGTAAAGTGCTGACAGAAGCTGCCAGTTATGAGTGTATCACATAGGCTTTGAGTAGTACATACAAAGTACAACTCCTAAGATTTTTTTTCTTTCTCTGCTGAGCTAAAGCTAAAGAATAGAATCCTCTGTGTCCTAAGTATGGTGTACACTAGAACTGCAGGTGATTGAGCAAAGCAGCTCTAAAGTTTCAAGCAGTTAAAAGTACTGCAGGTTACTAATATAAAATTAAAACTCACTCAGATAAACCCTAAAGAGCTCAGTGGGTTGGTTTGGCTTTTTGTCCATCAGTCCAAGAATTCAGTAAGATTTTGATTCAAACCAAAACCAGCAAGTCCAAAAGGCTGCTCTAGTCTGCCTTTGCTGGTAATTGCCACCAGCATGGGTGCTTCAGTAGCTGGTGTCTTGAACCCACTCTACCGCCCTGGCCACTTATCCTCCCTTTCCCCACTCACACTGACAGCAAATCTAGGAGGTAGCAGGGAAGCAAAAGGGTCCCCTGCCTTGTTGGCAAATGGGATTTTCATCGGTTACAACATTTCTGCCAGAAAAAATGAAAAATGGTTTGGACAGTGAAGCGTTAATGGCTGAGGAACATGCTCACTGTGCACAAATTCACAGGAAAAATGAACACTAAACATCTGGTGCCATACCACCACTGAAGGATTCAAATACACCCTCCTACAGGAAGGAGCATTCAGAGATAAAGCTTCCATTCTGTGATTAAATGTATATGATACCTAAAACCATAATTACAAGATGTGCTTCTGAATGCAAGACAGAATATATATTTTTCCTAAAAGGTGATTATGTATTTAATAAAATAAGTATCTTCCCCTGAAAAACCAGAAAGAAAGAAAAGTTAACAATTAATTAGTGGCACAGTAGCAAGGTAAGGCTGTAAGTTCAGTGTTCACAGAAAACTAAAACTATTGAGCACAAGTATGGACTAGCAGTGGTTCCACAGGTAAGAGTTCTCACTCTTCTGATGAAGAATTGTAAAAAATTTCACTCATGAGAAAATATGTGTGTGGCTGTGTAGCACACCTGTATTCTCCCAAAGTGTCTGCATGTTTTCTTGCAGTTTTTTCTTCATTAAAGACAAATGACCCCATACTAGGAACCATCTTTCACAGAATATTACCTTACTCAGTTTTTGGTTTTTTTTAATTTCAAATTGCTGAGTGACAAAAAAGCACAGGATAACATAATGAAATAAGTTTACAATTTTCATGCATGAAAAATTAACACTTCCTTTTTCATGCCACAGATTCAATCTTCACAGAATTTATTACAGCAGGTTTTCAAGTTTCTCATACAAATTTTTGCCATTACTTGAGTTTTTATACAAAATTTTAGGATGGTTGAAGACCTTGTTGAAATACATTATGACAGAAACTATATATGTAACTGAGAAAATGATTTTTCATTTTCAAAGTTCCTATTCCATGAGGTCATGGGAAAAAACTTCCAGAGAACCAGAAGCTAAAAGCTTCAAAGGCAAACGATAAGTAAAGACTTTCAAATACACAATATTTTTTATAACTTCAAGATTTTGAGAAAGCTGTTTTGCACTATTGTTGAATCCTTGGTTTGCTAATTGTGAAATCCGCCTTGCTGTAATAAATCTTCCACTCCTCTAAAGGAGTACTATAATAGAGAAATTAAACTGAGCATGCTTCAGAAAATCTACTGGGTAATGATGTGACTCCTATTTCCACCACTGAACACTAATGCACAGAACATACAATTTCAATAATCCTACCTGCAGAATGGACACAGTCTGCGAGAAGTGGTGCTGTTCCATTGTTGATGTGGAATAGAGAGCAGCTAAGGGGTGATCAAATTTCTGAAGATAGCTGTTGCTGTAACCTCTGTGATCCAGGTCATGACACAGGCATGCAACTAAAAGACCCTTTCGCTACAAAAAAATTGACACAAGCATAAAAAGCAAGATGTATTTCCTGCCCCTAGATGTCACTCTCCACCCAAAATACTGTAGAAGTTGCACTATGCTAACACTGCCTTCAAAGAGCACATGTAGAAATATCCCTAAAAATGAGAGAAACATGACAGTAAGATGTGCTGAATTAAAATTCTTGGTCCAATTGTAATTATATTCTGCATTTAAAAAACATTGTTGGACAATAACAAACTCTAAGATGGACTCTGCTCCAGAAGACATCTGCATTTTAAACAGCCTGGTTATCCACTGAATCCTTACCATGTTTATTCAAACAATAAAAAGCGCAGTTATTAAGGGAGAAGAAACATAGAAGATGTATGATCTCCTGGTCGAGAGATGCACTGAGTCTCAATGCCAGACCTGCCTCTGCGACAGTCCTAGAGATGTTAACTAAATCTCTCAGTTGAGTTTTTTTCATTAACTTGAGCCACAAATGCTGGGCAATGGCAATTGCAAACAAAGAAAGACAGTAACGGGTTTTTATGTAGCTAATCCTTAATATCCTGAAGAATTGGAGACCTTGAAATCTCTTTCTCAAAAGGTTTTCACATAGCTCATGTGTTTAGAAAACAAATTCACTAATGTTTATGACTGTTAGCATGAAGCATCATGAAAATGTCTTCAGAGACCTAATAGCTTTGTCTTATAATTGGTTCTGATAGGTGCTCAGTAAACAAGGATAAGGCTATAAAATGAAGCAGAAAAGAGTATTGATTAACCATCTATTAAGTGTGCAACATCCAACCTGGATAGCTACTAAGAGACCCATGATTCTGTGGAAAAATAGCAAACAATGATGCAATTAAAAATATAATCACAAATACACCATGTGCAGAAATAAGACTGCAGCAACACTAACTGTATTTCTGATTTTGAGACATTCACTTCTATTTTGAATAATGTCTTTTCAATATTGCATCTTGTGAAGTGTATTTTTAAAAAGCATACAAAAAACCCCAGGTGATGCAGCAGCACCTGTCCACACAGATCCTCAGCAGAAGTGGAACCTTTAGGAACATAACACACACCTCTATCACTTGAAATTGTGCAGTAACAACTTGTCCCAGTCTCCATGTTTCAGGCAGTCATTCCCGTGTCAGTCCTTCGGGACTATACAATGTCTAATAACAGTGCTCTTGACCTTGTACCTGTTGTCCCTGCTTGGATCCCAATTCTTTAACAACTGCAAACTGCTGGATCTATTTGTGTCCAGATCAGTGTCTCCTTTACAGTGTTTTATACTTCTCTTCCCTCTCTAAGTCTACTGAGGTTCATGTCAGCATCCCCCACGTGAGGACAGCCCATCCCTAGATCCCCAAACTTTCTATCAGCAGTTTCCTGTTTTCTTGTTGGATTCATCTCCTGTATCAAGAAAGGAGACTGCTGAAAAGAGCTGGGACATAGACTGGGACAAGACACTCAGACAGATGAAGGCTGGCTGGAGTTTGGGAAAAAATGCTGGTTTAAGATACTCTTAACAGCTGTCTTTTTTTGCTCTCCCTCTTTTTCTTACTCTGCATCTCCTAAGAGATGGGACTTACTACTTGGTTGGTATTGAATGTTATCAGAGCTTTAAAAATTCTCTGAGGCTGCACTCCAGAGATTTTTGTTGTTAAAGAAATACAGATTTTTTTTTTTTTTTTTGACTTGTATACCTTGGCCGAATTTCAGCATATGCCTGGCATATGCTACTTTCACATTTCAGTGTCAATTTTCAAGTCTCTGCTTTACAGTGAGATAAACGAGACCTTTTCAAATGAAAGATCACCGAATTTCATTCTGCTCTTGTACACTGAAACAAAACTTTGATTTCTACTAGTATGTCTCTTTTAAAGAGCCAAACAATTGTGCCTGAAATTTCCCCAAAGGAATCATCTTGAGGAAGTTAACAGAGCCTGGAAAATTATAGCCCAAATGGATAATATGTGACAGTTATACACGACTGAAAACAGGCTCTCCGAGTCAGAACCTTCATGTAACATTAATAACAGACAGCACTCCCAGTTGTAGCTACCATAATTCAGAAGAAAAACAAGTTTCCCATACTGTGTAATAACGTTCTAAGCCTTCCATTTTACATCTTTTCCACTTAGTGATCAGTTTAAAGTTTGGCTCTTCTCCTTTAGTCACATGTCAGCCGTCTCCGCAACACTTTTCCTCCTATTCAGGACCTCCCAGACCTCACAGGATTCAAGATCCAGGATGTTTCCCTCCCTCACAACAGATCTGACAGTTAAGTCAAATAATTAAAGACTGTAAGTGGGCAGGGAGAACCCCAAAACTTAGACATGGATTTATAGCAAATCTACCACTGCTCTTTAAAGGGCAGTCCTGAAAATCATGACTAGGATTAGGAATGCGAGTAATCCTCCTCCCTCAAACTCTTTACTCGCATCCATACCTCCATGAAGACCTTTACATACTCTCTGCCCAAGCTAACAAAAAAACTTCTAGCACAGAAAATGTACTTGTACAACAGCTGATAGCTCTGATGAGGTGTGGTAACTGATATCATCATGTCACCTACCTCTAGATCAGTGAAAAGCCCCTGGTTGTTCTGCAGTATGGCATACATGCAATGTGCGACGGTGACTGCATGCTTCCAGTTGTGGTAGGGCACGCGGCGATAATTCTTCTTTACAGACATAGTAAACCGGCACAGCTTTTCAAGTTCAAAGCTAAGAAGAAATTAATTTGGTCAGAAACAAGAAATAAGAACAGGGAAAACAACCAGCAGAGGAGAAAAGATGGCTTTTATTTACCCTTCTTGCAAGGATTGACTCTCTCTGTGGATGATTCATTGAATGACATAGAGAGTCACTCGAGTTTGGCAAGGACAGAGGAGCATGGATACCTGACAATGCTCTTAGTTTAATCTGTTAAATTCAGGAAGATAAGTCATGCTACCCAGCTCAGTCAACACAATTGCATGACCTTCCCTGCTCTCAGAAACTTGAAGTGATTTCTTTCAATTGCTTGTTCAACTTGAAACATAGTGCAACTCTGCATCAAATAGACAATCTAACAACATGATTTGTGATCAAACCAGAAAATTCAGGGGTTTTTAAGCAAAGGACATAGAAGAAATAAACCTGTGTAAATAGAGATGCTCCATATTGACACTGTGAAAAGAGGAAGATTTTATTTTTCCAATGCTGTTAGATTTTTTTCCAGCTTAGCCTAACAGAACTGAAATTCACATCTCATGGTTTCTTCACTTCTCACCAAGCGATATTTTGTTAAGTCCTAAATCAATGACTTTTTCCCTCATAAAAAGGCAGCTTTACTTTATTCTCATTTTTTTTCCCTTGTTGCTGCGACTTGACTTTAAGTTCCATGTTTTAATAATTTCTTGGGCATATCAGGAAAGTGGTACTAATGTTCTAGTTTTGCAGTAATTGTGGGGTGAGAAAAAAAGCTAAATGTCTCTGACCTATGTGTAAAAATGTAGACATATCTACTACATGGAAACATGCAGAAATGCTTATTTCTATAGTTGCATGCTGAGCAACATAATTATTATTCTTGGCCTTAATCTGACGTTAGGAAAACCAGAGGCATATTGTCTTTCGAAAAACTTTAAGCTTTCTTTTTTAATTCTAGGAAGTCAGACAGTGACAGAACCATTGTTTAAAGTAGTACATAATTCATAATATGACAATAGTCACTTCCATCTGCATCCAACCTCAACTCAATGGTTATTACATGATAGTACGGTTGTGGCTGAAGGGAAAATCATTATCTGTGACGCATCAACGTGGAATACTATTACTTCATCCACTGCTGTATTTTGTATACTTGATAAAAGCAGTAAAATATTATTTCTTCAGAAGAGCAGAGAAGTTTTAGTGAGTATGACAGACTTTTCTCTGAAATCCTCCATGGACAGGACAATTATACATTATATAGGTAAATACTTTAAGGCACAACCTTGCTCCTCAATATATTAAAATCAAATTTTGGTCTTAAAATTCTTGGTTTTGTTTCAAGGGTTTGAGAAGTTCTGTTCTTTCAGGAATTAAATACAAGTCCTGTTCCAACAGTCTCCTCTTCAAATATTTTCCTCACTTCTGTTTCCTTAATTTTATACATGAAAGCTGAGGCTCATTTGAAAAAAAATCAAGTAGATATCAATTCTTCCTCACCAAAGCTACACCTTGAAAGTAAGAGACTGGGAGTCAGAGAGAGAATAGAACAGAACCTGACTGAAAATATAATCCTGCATCCGCAGCCATTCGGTCTGGAATGGAAACAAGCTAACTACACAGAGCAGTAGAGAAACGTCTTTGCAAGAGTCACCCACTCTGCAGCACTGAGGAAGATTGAGAAAGACCCTTCAGTTTGACTGCACACTTTGAGGGCATGGAGATTATCTCAGTTAGCAAGATAAAATGAAACACCAGCAAACATTTCCCGAATGTTGCCCCCTCTTGTACGGACGTACTCTCCCTTTCAATTGACCATCTGTAGATCTTTTTCCATAACTTGGAGCAGCTCCTTTCTTTCAGCAATGGGCCATACCTAGCTAAGAGACTACTGATCTTAGTAATGATAATGAACATTGAGAGAAAGGACAGCAAATGAAGCACTTAATTTGAAAATAATTCACTTTCATAATTAATGCACAACTATGCAAGTAACTGATTCATTCAGCAAGAAGAGATCTGATCTTGGTTTACTTTTACCATATACATTATTAATTTCAGCAGCTATGTATTTGAAAAATCAGTTTTCATGCACCTTCTCTCCTTTTTGGGAAGACTGCTTTTTATGTCTTTACCATCTCCTGTCTGAAAAGCAACCTCATCTCAGAACCGAACAATTTTTCAGTATACTGGAAAGCCAACTGTTTCGATGATATCACAAGTTCTTTAACTTGACTGCTCCCAGATTTATTACCTAAGGAGCAAGAACCTGGGACAAGAAATCCAGCCTGTTTATTTCAGTCCTGTACAGACCAAACATAGTAAAAAACATCAAAGAACACAGACCTTGAATTAGAAAGTAAATATCTCCAAAGTTATTAATAAATAAACACAGAATTAACAATTAAAGAAAGAAATCATATACTTCATACCAGGCTGTCCCACAGGACTGGTGAACCATGTAGACAAAAATGGCAGGCCAGACATCCTCATATGGACTGATATCAAAATGGTATCTAAGAAGAAAGTTTCAGCTTATTAAAGACAAATACCTTTTCATTATTACTGAAAACAAGTGGAAATGACTGGGAAATGTACACCCAGCAAGACTCACTTCTTTCTGAATACACAAAAGAAACTGAATTTACAGGCTACATTTTTCAGTAGTGCTAAGTTACATATTTCTGCTAAGGTCAATGGGACTATGCTCATAGTTTCATACAATCATTTAGCAATTTATGTTGGAAAAGACCCTTATGATCGAATCCAACAGTCAGCCTTTAGCTTTGTTTACCTAGCAGAAACATATATCTTTATTTAAGGATCTCTTGATTAAGTAATAGACAAAAAAAAATTCTAAGGGACAATGAGAGGTTTACAGGCATTCCTAATATATTCTGGACCTTCTTCCCAGGAATTGGAAAGATGGTGTCCCTAATCATATATTTTCTGGTTTTTTTCCAATAATTTCTTCCATAAATTGCATGAGACTCGTTCTAATTTTGATACAGGAAAAAATCAGTTTTTACTGGCCAACAGAAACCAAGCTGAAACTTCAAAAATTCAACATTTAATACCATATTTTTTATGTTTCATTACTTGAAGAATATTCCCCTCTCCTGATATCAATATTTAGGGCTAATTTTAGGTACCCAGGACAGTAGAACTCTTTTTCCTTTGATTATTAATTAACCCTTTCCCTGCATTTTCTGTGCTGTAAGTCTTCCATTTCTTCTCCATGAAACCCACCTAACTGCTTGGCATACTGAACAGCACAGCAGCTGTGAGAGGACTGGAGGTAGCTGAATTGCTTGGAAAATGGTTAAATGTATTCTGACTGTTTGAACTAAAGGATGCTAATATAATTTAGAATGAAACCTGTCATCTTTGCAAGTAAAATTCATTTTTGCTGAGGAGGTGGGTTATATAATATCACCTTACAAAGCACAAGAAATTGTACTGCAAAGAATAAGCCTCTATTAGGGTGTAATCCTGCAAGCTGTTAATGCTCTGGCATTCAAGCAAATCACTTCAGCATGTAATGAACTTTAACTATAAGCAGTCCCTGTTAAGCACAGGCTTTCACATCGCTCACAGCTACAATGCTCAGTGCCGAACAGAAGTGAGCGAGCTCTGGAGATGAGGTTTAAAAAGACAACTTCGATTTTGTGACTCAATAGCTGATTTTAGGCACCTGGTTACAAGAGGAGAATTTATTGTCCTGGATCTAAACGAGTGACTTAAAAACGTGATGACTCCCATTGTTAGCATAGAGTGAGGACTGGCCATTAAAATAGAGATAGAGGTACATCTTCAGCATACAGCAGCTGAAAATAACTAAACTATGTCAGAGGAAGCCTAAAAGGCTAGATGGAAATTCCTCCTCCAAATTTAGGCTACAACTCTACACTCTAGAACCTGGGATTTGTAACCCTGGGTTATCATTTTCCCCTCCTTCAACAAGCACAAGCAGATGCACAACACACACACACCAATACATACTCGAAACTCACAAAAAACCCAAACACCCCCTACACAAACACCCCAAAACCAAACCTAAAAAACACACACAACCCAGAAAATACCAGGAACAAGCTGGGATGTATATGTTTAATTCTAAAACATATCCAAGGGGATGAGATCACGCATTTGGTCTTAAGTACTGATGTTCCAAGCTCGGCTTCCTCTCTGTCTCTGAGCTGACGGTAACTTGGGACTATCAGAATGAAAGCTCATCTCTACAAATCCTAGGTAAAAACTAATGCTTAAAGCAACTACTGTAGCTACCCATGCCTGTGGAAAAATTCTGAGTGCATGTAATTTTATATCTTTGATAGATAAATTTTGTTCATGGGTCATTAAGTATAAGTAAATATAAGAAGGCCAGAGATAAAACCCCCACGATATGGCAGTAGTTCAATAATAAAAGTGCTTCCTACAAAAAACTCCACTACAAATAGGAAAAAAAAATTTAACAGGCTATATACAACTGCTGCTGCATTAGAAAAATACTTACAGCTCAATTTCTTTATAAATATGTGGAGGCAGTGTACAGTGCATGAGGTTTTGCCACTCTTCTGCTGTACAAACACTATGGTATGACAGCTTCTCCATCGTTACACGGTAAATACACTCTGAATGACGAATTCTGTGGTACATCTGAGAAAGAGAAGCCATGCATGAATGTGGAATTTTAATAAAGGAAAAAAATTATTCCCCATATTCAAGAACTGATTATTCAAATACACATCTGCAAAAATTATAGTGCTTTTGGCTGCATAACTTCACACATTAGAAAAGCGATAGATCATATTGAATTCATTACTTCTGGAAAACTAGGCCTTCTATCACATCGTTCTGATCTGTTCAGCCAGGTAAATATCTAAAGCTCAGATGACTTCACTGCATGTGAGCTCTCCCAAGGAAAAGAAACAAAGTTCAGGAGTTAGAAACAGAGTTAAGTCCCTTGCAAAATTCTAACAGACAGAAAACCTAAAACAGGGCACAATTCATGTTTTCTGCCACTGGATGTATGAGTTCTATTAATTGCTATACATTACCGCTATCTATGCGCAGATAAAAGTATGTGAGATGTTTATCATACCTACATTACTATTCAGTATGAAAAATAAGTAAAGTTAATTACTGAGAGGTTCAGACAGTTATTGCAGACATGGCATGGTTAACAGACAAGTGAGGACATAGCAGTGTACTAGCAAAACAATCCTCTGGAGCAGTAGGCCCTGAATGGTAACATTCACCATCTAAAACGAGTGAATTTGCACGCAACTGAGTGTGCCAAGTGCAATTTATATGCAGGCCATTCTACCTGCCTTGACCTATGTGAAACAACTTGAAGTAACTGGTAATAAAATTTGCTGCCCCACTGTACCAATAGCAGGATATTGGTAAAATTACTTCATGTAATTAACCAGGCTTAACTGGCATTAATTACATCGTATCTTACCTCCTGTGAATATAACACAGTTCTTCTGCATCGTATTTTTATTGAATTTATTGCATTTTTTTACTTATATAGTAATGATCATTACATTGCTGATGTTTCCTACAGGAATAGTAAATTTTGAGATGATAAAGGGTTTGAGGACAAAAATAGCTATCCACTCTTACCAAGATGCATGGATAATTATAAGTATATACCACAGCACATAAGTGTAAAAAATGATCTTTGAGTATTAAGCATATGGAATTGAGAGAAAATATACCATCTCCATTCCCCAGCTAAATTTACAAAATATAATCTGAATTTATAATAGTAATAATAATCATACTTTTTAGTGAAAAAGAGAAAAGAGGTATCATTCACATTTCAGAGCCTGCTCTCTCAGTTTAGCTACAAAAAATAGATATACCCAGAGTATGGTTATTTCAAATGAAATCCCTATCATCCTCTTACAATAGAATTACTCAGCAAGGAATTCAACGTTATTTCAATGAAACAGACCTACAGATTGTTTTAATAATCTGTAACATCAAAATACTTAAGCATTCTCATTATAACTTACGAAATTGCAAATAAAACTTACATTAGCACAGTGTAAGGCTAAAGCACAAAAGACTGCAAACATTTTAAAGTTGTTCTCATCAGTTTTAGAGAAGGCACTTCCACTTATTTTGTTCACCATCTGCACAACGCCTATTACACTTCCTCGGCTGACAATTGGCATGCACAGGATATTTCTAGTAGTGTAGCCTGTGTAGAGGTCTACTTCTCTGGAGGGCCATAAAGGAGAAAGAAAAAAGAGAAAAGAGTTAACATCAGTTGGTATCTATTCCTTGATTCTAACAAATGTTGATGCACATACACTATATCGAATCATTTTAAAGTAGACCTAATTAGTTCCTGAAAGAATTTCACCTTCAAAACCCTCAAATATTTCTATCTACCGTGTCATACTTAGAAGGAAGTTTTTAATCCTTTAATCTCCATTTTCAAGACAAAGAATTAATATTGCCTCAAACACAGAGTTAAAGAACATTCAGGTATTCTTAGGCATGTTATTGGTTAGTGAACTGTTTTTTCTACCCTGAAACTAATGAGATTGCAGGCAGACTAATAATGAAAATTGGCAACAATCTAACTGCAGTTTTCTCCATTATATTAATATTTGATAAAGTAATACTTTTTATTTGTATCTTAAAAGTATCTCTGATGTCTAAAGCATTTAAACAAATATCTGTAAGTTTCCTCCTCAGCGGACCACAGCTCCATGAATGCATTTGAATATGAAATTTAAGTAGTAATTTTATGTAAAAGGTTTGATGAGCTATCTTCTCTTCCAATGAACTACATCCTACCTGTTAAAGCGTGGGTCTGCATAGGCATCAGGGATGTTAAGGACTTCTCCTGTTCTTGCCACTTGACCAGCTATTCCTTTCTCTATAGAAAATCTGGAGAAAATAAAAATGTGTATTAGCCAAAATACAGAAAACACATTTTTCCAGTGGAGTCTGTCTTGGGCACAGTAACGGGTGCTCCCAACCAGCGTCATTTTCTTGCTTTGAGGAGAAAAAAAATCTTACAACAACTAGTAGTATATAATAAAATAAAAAAGCACGTCCTAACAGATACTTTCTGAAAACACTTCATATAGCTATATAGTTTAAAACATGACATGCCATAAAATGACCATTTTAGTGATAAAAATTCAAAATCTTCAATAACCCAGGGGGTTATCCCTAACAAATACAACATTTATACAGAACCTGAGACTTTAGATTTAAAAGGTATTGATTTTATTATGACTTTTACATATTCATTGTTTCTTTAGACACAACAAAGGCAGCATGGAACTCGGTTTTTCCAGTGATGTGTGTGTTTGTATGTATTTGGTAACAAAATTTTGGAAAAATACCAGTAAAAAATTCATAGCTAAACATTATATGCATTTGCCATGCAGACTTTGGCATGACTAGCTTATTTCATGACAATCAAACAATGCCATGGTACTAACTTCATCCCTTAATCACCACAAGGAAGATAAACACAACAAATACATTCCTAAATTGTATCAGAAAAACCCATACGTCTGTCTTGTGAGTAAACAGTTTTCAATATTTTGACATAAAGTCAAAGACAAACAAGCAGAAGATAATTTATGGAGAAAACCACGTAGAAAAAATCATACGTGGAACGCTTTGAAGTCTAAATGTACCCTGATAGTACCCTGATGCCTGGTATTGAAGTTAGTGATAAAGCTGTCAGGATTTCATCCTGCACACCTGACTTTGAGTTAGATTTTTCTGTTTCTTCTTATGACAGGTACATCACACCAACTTAAGACTCCTTCCTGATGACTCACTCAGTGTCACTTTCTTACAGATATTTAAGTTGCACTTCACTTTCAGTATACAGTACCTGTGAAATGGCTCACACCCTTGCACTTAGAATTAACATTTCAATAACATACAGAAAAGACAGAAAGATATAAGAAAGAAAAACAATTATCAAGAAGGAGTATGAAAGTACACGTTAAAGCAGGCCAGCTTCTTTAATTTACACCACCTTCTTGCTTGTCAGTACGCAAATTGCACCAATTTTGACTCCTTCCATTCTCACTCACACAATGGTAAGTGGGAGTAAGTTTGTCTAAAGGAGTCTTAGTGAAGACATGAATCACATCTCATATTGGCCCAGAACTTTAAAAGTACAAGGAGGAAATGAAAAAAGTTCTGATAAAAATCAACGCTGAATATTTTAGGAAAATTTTAGTACAGGATATTTAGTCATACACTTCTTTCTTCTAAGAAGATGAAAATCTGAAACCTGTGTGCCTTTGAAAATCCTAGTCTGGATCTATTAGGGATTCATAATTTTTGAAAAGTGAAAAACACTATATTTACTTTGTTGGTTAGCCTCTTCCATTAAAAAAAGTGTGTAAGTGTAAAAATTAGGTACCTGTGACATGAAGCAGAAGTACACATAAATTTTAGCCAGAGAATCCTGTGTAGTTATTACCAGATAATAAATATTTTCAAATTCACCACTTCAAGCATTGTTCAGTATCACAATTAATTAAAAGTTTGAAAATCTAAATTCACATGAGGAAAGTAAAATTAAATTACTGAACTTGAAATCTTCAAAACCAATGACCAATCCATACTCAATTCTACATTTGCCCAATCCATCCAAAAGAAGTACAAATTGTGATTTCCTTGCTTCTGATGTGCTTGAATTGCACAAATTTTAATTCCTCTTGGGAACCCTCTTGGGAAAAAAAGTCCCAAACTGGCAGACTATGGATTAGGTGCACTATTACCTGCACCTTTACCTACCTCAGAACACCTCTGTTTTTTTCCCAACATGATTTCCAAAAGGACCGCCTCCGGAAGACGGCATTTCCAGGAGTGACGTTATAGCTTCAGAGACGCTGTTTCGATGGCACTGCAATGTCATTCCCAGAAGTACTACCTTCTGGAGGCGGGTCCTGGTGGGAATGATATCACAGTATGACAAGTATTGTCAGGGTACCTGCAGATAGGCACAGAAACTGGGTAATAAAATGCCTGCACATCCATAGTTATAATGAAACTGCACTTTTCTGTTAGCTATTCTTACCTTATTTCTTTGGTCTTCTTGAAGACAGGTTTTCCATCATTTTCTTCTCCGATATCGAAAAGGTCTGAATACAGCTCCTTATTTTTGTGGTCAACCTGGAAGAGTGCACACCTATCTGCATTCACCAGGTTTTTTGCATATATCTACAGACAAAAAACAAAACTAGAGTTAACGGTCATGAGTTGGATTATCTCCAGTCATTTACCTAATAAAAACATACATCCCTGTATGACAGAAGTTTTGAGAAGCTATCCAGTATGGAAATCAGTTTGAAGGAGCAATCTTTTAGGATACAATTCAAAAGTAAAATCTCAAATTCGGTATTTTTTTTTTAAATTAGAGTGTTCACTTTGAGAAATGCAGGAATATCTTCAGAGACTTTAAAGTTTCCTAAAAGAAAATAGGCTTTCCTATTTCATTGTTTTTCAAGGCTTTTCAAAATGGTACCTTTCCTCCCTCTACGTTTAGACGCCATTCATCTTTACTTGATTTTAAATAAATAAGTTAGAGCAAGACCTAAGAACAATTTTGGCTTTTTGCCTTCATCTTCAATACAAATATATCGGTATTTAATATCCAGCAAAGACAGACAAAACAGAGAGGGTAGAGTTTGCTTCTAAAAAAGCTAAGCGTGCTTGTAACACCTAGCAATGAACAAATGATCCTTGTGGGTCCTTTCCAAGTCAGAAACATTCTGTGACTCTGTCATTCTGTCATTAGAGGTATCATTATGGATTGCCCTAAGCAGAGGGACAGGAAATGGCTGCACCCTCCCAATGCCAGGGACAGTACTTGCACAAGAGCTGAGACTTAGAAATTCTGCATGAACTAACCAAAGCCCAAAGGAACTAGCCACAGCCAGAGAAGTACCACAGTACAGGAACAGCCTTGCATGGTCTCTATCTGACTTTGAACCAACTTATTTTATCTTAGCAAAAATAACTCCCAGGAGCACTGATGGCCAGAACAGAATCTTGTCCTGGGAACATAGCAGCTCTTCATTGAAGTATACAATAGTCTTTCTGAGAACAGGAGGAAAGAGCGAGACAAAAATCAAACAGTGATCGCTGTGTTAACTTAAGATGCCAATATGGAGGCACAAGAACCTGCTCTATCCAATTCAGATAGGTCTCCTATGTTTCTTATCTGCTCAGAAAGTACAGTAACTGCATGGTAGAGTATGAACTGAGGTGGATCTCTCTCCGCTTTATATATAACACCTACCTAGACATTCAGCTACAGAAAGAGGCTGACAAAATCTTTGTGTGCAATGCATGCAGTTGGCATGTCTTAAGGATTCACAAGACTTCCATGTGAATGATCTCCCCCACCCCTTCTCTCTTGTCTTCAAAAAATAAAAACAAAACCATAAAGTATTTCATTTCATACTAATGCAGATGGACAAATGTCAGACTTTGGCAGAAAAAAACCCATATGAGATGAAAAATCATTAGCTGAGAGGCTCTAGTTCTATGTCGTATGAGGGGAACTGCCCAGATAACATCTAGCACAACTCCAAAACATGGAGGGCCCTCTGATATAGACAGAATCTGTGTCTGGGAAGATTCTGTTGTCTTCTACTCCATTTACTCCATCAGAGAAGTAGAAAGTCAGGGAGACTGCAATCTAAGAGGTAAGATTTGTGCAACTTTTCCCCTTAGACGGGTAAGAAATTTAAAGATCTCAACCACTTGGAGCGCTTATTCATTTGCTCAAAAGAGAGTGAATAGAAACTGCCAAAAGGATAAGGGGTCTAGTAAATGCTTCTATTCAGATACTGTATCATATTTCTTTATAAAATCAACAGCACGGTGTTGATTTTATACAATTAATCTTTTGTGGTTTAATGCATGTGACTCAAGAACTTACCTTGGTCACGACTCATGCTTTTCAAAAATGATTACTTAAACAGTACTAATTGAGAAATAGTTACTGGGATGAGAGAGTTGTACTTCTCTAAATCCCTTGCTCAAATCCTGACCAGTGGTTGAAGAGGAATATCAGCACAAAAAGTGTGTTCTGCAATGTCAGTAGGGAAGCCAGGGACCATATTTTGCATAAGCTGCTTGTAACTTCTCAAGCATATTGGTAAGAAAATTTGTAAGGCAACTTGCACTTTTACTTCCCTTCCGTGCATTTGCATTCAAAAACACCCTTACACCACTAGCTTTGCTGAGAGATTTTGATGAAAATAAAAATGAAAAGAATGGAAAGAAACACCCATATTTTTTTTCTTTGGTATTGCAGGAACAAATCAAACCATAAGTGCAATCACCAAAGGGTGAAGTAGTGAGGTGAAACTGAGTTCTGATCTTTTATCACACTGAGACACAGAACAAGCCACATAATGATAAGATCAAGCTCCCATAAAATGGCAATAAATGTACAAATGCATAATTCAGTTAATTGGCTCAAGAAAGAGACAACAGCTACAGCTTAAAAAGAAGCTGAGTATGAAACATCACACAGGTTAAAATACAGAATCATGATGCAGCCAAGTGTTGGAAAAGATGATGAAAGAGTAAGCATATTTTACTGCCAATTGTGTTTTCCACCAGTTCTCTATTCACAAGGAAGAACAGGGAAGAATATCAATATTTGTTCTCAATGCCATATGTTATGTTATACAGTTCTTTTAAATGCTAAGCTATTTTTAAGCCGTTCATTTAAACTGGAAAAGTCAATGTTCAGAAATGTGTCTTATGTGCAGAATTCTTGACTGTGTACTAACTAGAATAACACAAACACTGCAGAATATTTTCCATTACTAATTCACGTTTCTAAATAAAACCACTTTAATGTTGTTTGCATTCTAACTTCGCTGTCTTTGAATAGTCTAGCTAAGAATATCACTTTGAAGACTGAGGCACGTATCAGAGTACTGTTGGAAAGTAATTTTTTGAATGTGTAAATTTTAAATAATGGTATCACAGACCTGATTCAGGTTTACACTTAGGAAAAAGAATTACAGAATGCAATCAATGTACATAAAGTTAAAAAGCATAATTCACATATCAAACACTCAAAACCTGTCATAAATAACTAGTCCATGCGCATTCGTTAACGCTATTCAGGAAATAATTCTGAATTCAAAATTGATTTAGAAACTCATAAACTGTTTCTGAACAGTACTTTAATTCACTAATTAGTTACTTCAATGGGAAGAACTAACCACTTGGCTTTAGTAGTTTCTACAAAACATTGACTGACTGTCGCTCTAGTTATGGGTGTAGTTTTGCAATGTCTTGCACATTTCATTCAGCAACTGGAAAAAATACCCTAGGAGTTATGTTTGATCTCTGTCCCTCGCTACAGACAGTAACTCCTTCAGCAGTGTTTTGCAGCACGTAACAAATGGAATTTAGGAAGAAGGAATCGCTACAACACTCTGAAATAAAAAGAAAACCAGAAGCCTTTCTGTTACAACTTTCAAACCTTCTCTGAAACACAATAGCAACTATTTAGTTCAGAGACAGCCATGTTTCATTCCTCATGAAAGCTGTGAATGGAAGCTGTTGCAACAAAGAAAAATCAAGATGTCCTTTGCCACATTTTCTGTGAAGACACATTTACACTGTTTGTATTATGTGTTCACTACGAACAGCTCATATATTTCAATGACATAATGTCTTCAAGGGAAGGAGAATGAAGGGCTTTAATAACCACAACTAATAAACTTAGAAGTGAAAAATACAACTTACCATTATATGTTCAAGTAGAGAATCTATTGCAACTATATTATCAAAATACGTTCTGCAGAGAAAGAGAAGTCAGTAAACATCGACATTTAGTGACACACTTCTCAGATGGGTGTCAGGGGCTCTTGTTTCACTACAGCCTAACAAGGAGCCAGAAAAGGTGAGGACAAACCAATGCACCTCGAAAATCACTGAGTGGCTTGCTACAGCACAACAGAATTAAGAAATGGTCCTAGTTCTGATCCCTTACTACAGAGTTTAGAATAATCTTTATTATACATAGAATTTTCTCGGAAAAAAAAGGAAAAGACTACCAAATATTGCCTGCCGTGAACTGAACAGGCTCCTGCTGAGCCACACCAAGAATGCATCAAAATGCTTTGGCACCTCTAACACACTGAAATTCTAAAAGCAGAAGTAAAAAGGAAAAGAAAAGTAGTAGAATACAAAAAAAAAAATCCATTTCCTTCAAAATATCAAAATATCTCATTACCCATATTATGCACAGAGAACTGAATAAAACTGTGTAGTGGAGCTAAACCCACGTCATATTATCCAACCCTTAACACTAATTAAAAGGCAACTATTTAAGAAACTCCTAATGGGTCTTCTCTACCAAGACCGGTTGAAGTTGAAAAAAGGGAATGATCTTGTAACTTAAAAAGTAAAAAAGAATCTCAGTTTCACAGCAAAATGGTAAGTGTTCAAGGACAGCCAAGAACACTGAAAGAAAAAGGTCAAACTTATTAGTAAAAGAAGTCTAAATTTTCCACAGGCCGAGTCCTAATAACCCTCAGATTACAATGTTCCTAGCAGACAAAAGGCATTGTCCCATGGCCTTGGATGTACACACAGCTCAGTTCTGTTTGAGTCTAGTGGAATGGAGAGATATAATGCCCTAGTCTTACATTGTCAGGGACATGAAGAGGTGGAGCACTACATACTCTGCCCTTTCTAAAATGTTACAGAACATGTCCCGGTGACATTGCACACTAAATTTCCTCACTGAATGGCAAATTCTCCTTCCATGTTAGCAAAGGTACAGACCACTTCTAGGAGGAAACTAATTATTTTCTTGCTGATACAAGTCTTTGCCTACATGAATTTCATAAAGATATTATTAAATGATATCCCAGTTTTGTGCTTTAGAACACAGGCTTCCTTTTTTTGTCGAAACTAAAAAACTCTAGCAATTGCTAATGCTGTATGAGAATTATTTTCTTAAAGAAAGGCATAATAAATGTTTGAAGTATTTGTTGTCATTTTTATCTTAAAAATTTAAAACAATTACAAAGTTCTTTAAAAAAACCTCAGTACTATGCCAGTCCAAGAATAAATTCCCAGTCCATAAATTTGGGTAGACTAATATAGTTTTTTGGTAAACTAGTTCACTATGGATGTTAGCAACATAAAAGCACTTTGGAAAGGAACATAATGGTGCAAGACTCAAAAAGAGTGCCCTTTGGGAGGCATGCTCTGAATTATACTGAAATTAAAAAAAAGGTCATCCTGAGGAAAAAAGTTAGGAAAAACATCTGGATACAACCAGCTTGCCCTCCTTGCAAGGGGCAGACTCCTCCCTGTGGTTTATTACTCTCCATTCCAGCTGGGTCAACTTGGCTGCCTACATTCCTGAGCAATGGCATAGGAATCTTGGACATCCTCTAATCTCATCAGTTTGAGAATTGTTCATCAAGACCTACAGAAGTGTTTGTAGCAAAAATCTGAAACATCTCATTTTTCAACAGTATCATCAGTGCTTTGTGATGCACTTTGGAATTCTTCAACCAACTAGTTTCATAAAACACTGTTAAGCACCCCAGACTGATTTACCAAAAGTACAGTCCTGGTTTATATTTTAATTTGTTGGTTATCTTTGCTATTTAAAGATCCTAATAGCAATGACAAACAAAAAGAGATGAAGGAACAGCAGACCACCTAAGACACTAAACTGATTTTGCAAGTGTAAGCTCAAGCTTTCACACTTTTTCTGTGCTTTCAAATTAATCTGGCCTTATAGCGGTAAGAAATTAAAAGCGAACATATTACATGCAGTAAAAGTCTTTGAAAATTAAAACAGGGCCTTCAGAAAATGCAGGGGAAGAACAACCATGTGGCAGCCCTGATTCTTCAAGGATTTAATACTGAAATCTCTATATGTATGCATACATGTATGCATGTCCAAAAAATTAATGGGGGGAGAACAGGGGAAGCTGAAGCACATTAACTTTCTGTAAAGTCGTTTCAAGCTTTCTAAAATTGCCATGAGATGCCAAGCTTATTCGTCACTTCTCAAAAGATAGCCACAATTAACTCTGACAGAAGAGGTGGGAAAAAGGGGGGAAAAAACATGCAAAAGACCACAAGAATAAAGAAATTCTTTAAGGTATAAATGAATGTCACATTTTCTTCTGCACCACCACGACATAAAATTTTGAAAGCTATATACCACTGCCATCCATATCACTTGTTCTTGTCCCTGTGCTGAAGTGTGCCTTTGCACCTGCTTGCAAGCTTCAGTGAGTAGCTTCCACTGCTGCTACTGAGTGAACACAGGTAGATTGGAAGAGCCATGCTAGAAAAGCTCATTAAAAACTCATGAGATTATCTTGCAAATCACACTTACTTCGATACATCAAGCAAGAAGTCATTCAGTTCAGTCTGCTTGGCAAGGCCCCGGCACACCTGGAAGCACAGATCATAGAATCATTTGCTCCAGAACACTGATGTCAGAGGGAAACTGAAGTCCCACTCCTTTAATTTGAAAAAAATACCACTACAAGTGTGCGTGTGTGTGTATGCTATAGCACCGTATAAAATTAAAAGCTGAATTTGTGTGCTGGGTTTCAATCTTAGCTATATAGCTGCTGAGTTAAAACTGTGAAACGCAAGTAAAATCTTTCCTAAGACTCACTGAAAGCTGTTGGTTGTTACACTTGTTCATGCTGTCTCAAAGGCTGTCACTGAATGTGGTTATGGAATGAACATTTCCTTATCCAGATCCTCAGATCTTCTGAGAATGTCAAATATTTTGTTTCTCTTCTCCCTTACCACACTTTTACCACTTTTTTCCAGGCTGCAAAGTAGCATATAGACACAACTGTAGACCGACATCAGGCAAGTTTAACTAAGCTAAGCAGCAGATGATATATGCTCAACTTTGGGAGAAATCAGCATGAATATGAATACAAAAAATAGTATGTATATTTCTTTTTAGAAGAAAAATGTTAGATGAAGCAAGGCTTTCAACTGTATTTTCACTTCACCTTTTTGCATACTCTGTATCGGAAGCACAATTGTACATCTGTGTATCACTAGAGCAAGAACTGAGGCCAAAAGAAGAAAACAAGCCTGTACTGCTTGTACATTTTACACTCACAAAAATATCACTTCAAACTAGTGATATCTTTCATCTGTGCAATGCAGATACAAAATGCCAGATCAAAACCCTTGCATTCTTCTCATGCAAAAAAACTTGGGAAGAGCAAGCCTTCTGCTTAGAAGAAGGAAGAGAAATAAAAATGATCAATGGATAAGCTTGAACTCAACTCCACATGTTGTGTTTTTTTAGATGTGAAAGACTTCTCAGTTAAGGAGAGAGTAATTCTTACACAGGTGAAGCTCTAACTGCATGCAATTGCAATTCTGCTAGTGTACAATAGTTTGTGCCAGCTAATTCTTCCTCGACGTGAATGCCCACCCCAAAGTCAGTGACTTCCAGCACCGAGGCAGCAAATATCAGAGCCTAGAAAAGCAGGAAGCTTTCTGTGCATCTTCTGACAAGTGTATGAAAGACACCTTGAAAAAGAGAATGTCATGAATTTCCTCCTGAGAGTTGACAGAAGAATCTATTTTGGCATCTTCTCTGAGTTGACAGAATATGTTTAGTTTCAGTGTTACCATCTTCTGCTAGCTGAAGTAACAAAACCTATTAGCAAAGCTGCTGGGGTTTGCTAGAGCAGCTTGACACTGTGTGAAGCTCCATTAGGCACCCAGCTAGGGACAGCATGAGGCATCCTTAGTGGCAGTAGTTACAGGACCATGAAGCAGCTAGCGAGGATGGCTTAAAATAGGTTTTGCTAGCAACACCTCATAATTTCAAACTGAATACCAAAGCAGGAGGAAAGCAACCAGGTAGCATAGCAGCTGCCCATCCACAAGAAAAAAAAAAAAAAAAAGAAAGAAAAAACCCTTCAACATTGTTATGATAAATCCACTTTAATCATTATTTATCTACTTTGCTCAAATTTCTTTCCTTTAGTACAAATAGCGCTTGTTATTTGAGCCATGATTGCAAGTGAGGAAAACTAGTTCAATGAACACCAAAAATGTTGACATATTTTTCCAGGTTCAAGGAAGTGGCTTTAATCAATGCTTTAGCAGTGACTTCCACTTAAATCTGACCATGAGCCATGCCCCTACTAAACAAGTTCAGGAAGACAAGTTACGCAATGAACAAATGAAAAACCACTCACACTTACTTGTACTTGATGTATTGCTACTGAAGCCCATGCAAGATTTGCTGTTGCAACCTGCAACAAAAGAAGAAACTCTCTCTGAAGTAACCTTGAAAACTGCACATTGGTTGCATGCCTCTTTTCTCTGTCTACCTGCTAAGTAAATTGACTGAGCTGTTTTAGTAAGGCAAGCCGTAACAATTTGTGGGAAGACAGTTATTTTGTGGAAGTCTCAGTGTACTTGCAAGTGTTTCAATGCTCTTCAGAAACAGAATTGGGCACCCATCAGCTCAGAAATGCAGCATCAAAACAAACATACCATAAGCCAAGGGCTTTAAAAATTACACTGTTGAAAAGCATCTGCCATAGAAATAAAATATGCCTTAACAATTTTCTGGGGCCGTATTTTTCTTTTCTTCAGCAATAGCTACTTCCAGCTGTAAAAAGGCACTGCTTCTCTCATTACTGTTTTAGTGGTAGAAGAGCCAGACCTGATCCCTCAGCTCAAGACTAGTTTGAAGTATGACAGTTTCCAGGCAACATTTCAAACAAATGTCATGTAAACTGCAGCTAACTATGATGTGCTACCATGCATAATCTCCTGTCCTTGAAGCACAGGAGCTTTATAGGAGCACAGGGAATGGAAGCACAAGAGGTCAGCTTTTGCATAGCTTCCCAAGGTATTTTTTTATAATTTTATATTTTTAAACAGAACACTTTGCACACATTTCATAAAAATTGCTAACAGTATCCAAAGGTTTTCTGAAACCTGAAAATGAAAAGAATGCTTTAGAACACTCAGAAAGTGACCTTAAAATATTTTTAATTTACTAATAAAATACTTTCATTTAGCAGCCAGTCTTTTCCAAGTAGAACATTCATGAACTTTAGCTACAGAAGGTATTTCACATAACATAAAACATTCATATTTTCACAAAAAAATGCACGTCTGAGACCTATTTGAGTTGTAGATTGATTAATGTAATAGGACAATTTTAAAAATTAAATACATTGTGTGTAGGCTGCAGAATTAATGAAGCCTGGGTTTGTAGGAATGCCTGTTCTTTGTTCTCTGGGCAGGGACACTGGCACCACCACACTAACCTAGTCCTCTACCCTGACCTCTGTCTACCAGTGAAAAAATACAAGGTGTGACAACAAGCTGAAGTGGCACTGTCCACCCAACTAATATATACACATGTAAACACCATATGAATGCTAGGGTACTTACTGATAAACAAAATATACACTTGGCAAATACTGTTGCTGTTTTCCTTCTTTGGGAGGACTAGTTTTAGTATCTCTTCCCTGAATATTTTCTGTCCTTTTCACACAAATAATTCCTGTCCGGTACGGCTGAACTGCACCATGGTTGACCTCATACCACTATCGAGACAACACACCTGGCTAGAACTCACTGCATTTTGCCCTAACCTCTGTGTTCAGGATCCCTTCCCTGGGGAAGGATACAGAGAGAAATGAATGGTACATTCATCTTTACATCAGAGACATCTTAATGGGACATAACAGGGATCCTCACCCAGACAAGACAAGAGAGCAAAGATGCACTTCTAACACCTTTAGTACAGCAGCAGCCTTTGTGACATCTGCTCCATTTTCAAGTTCATCTGTATTTGGCTAATAGCTCCTAACTTTGGATTGACAAATTGACATGTATGGACAACACAGCTACACAGGTCTTATATGAATACAGTAATGCATGCAGAACAGCCATGGAAAGGGGAAGATGAGTATGAATGGGAGTATCTGGATAGGGAAGCATCGGAAGTCAAGAAAAGCAGAAGGGAGCTTTACGAGTCACATGGACTGGCAGGTCATTCAGGCACCAGCACTTCTATACACAGTTTCTCAGGACATCTAAGTCAGGAGACAAAGGACCGTGAGTAAATCTTCACAACTCACAGAGATGGGACAGGCTAGAGGCACAAAAGCTATCAGCTCCTAAAGGTTAAAGAAAAGGCTGACCCAAAACCAGCCCATGGTTGTCAACCTAGAAAGAAAACAGGAGACCATAAGGACTGAGCAGACAGCATCCCTTGTCCTCCTGTTGCAAGGAATTCTGGAGGGACCACCTAGATGCCTGATAGTGGAAATACCTAGACACACACATCATGGTGCTGGAGAGTGTGTGGCAGTAAAAATGTGAATGCAAACATCAGAAATCTCTTTTGCTTCACCTTTGAATTAAAATAAAATCACTTTCCCCTGTTGTGGGACCCAGCATTGAGACTTGATAAACTGTTGCTATAACATTGCAACATTCTGTTTGGCAGTAAGGCTCATTCCTTGAGAAGCCTTACCAAAAAGTAAACTAAAGTAAATTTTAAAGTCTTACCATAATGTAAAATAAAGCTGTACTGGAAAGTTAAGACTGAAACTCAGGATAACTGAGCCTTGTCTTTTTTTATATAAAGTGATTTTGGTTTTTCATGTTTGATTTGCACTTACATTTCATTCACCTTCCCTGCACTAACATCTCTAACAACTCGGTATTGAGTTTATAAACAGTAACGAAACCTTAAATCTCTTTATCAGCAAAAGAACATGAGGTAAAATTCTTGATGCATCCCTGTACTTGTATATTTTACCTCCTCTGACTGAAAATACAAATCACCACCTATTTCTGTTTTTTTTTTTAACGAGAACAATAATCAAGCATGATAAAGATATAAATTCATGAGAAGAGTGAAGAGAAGGAAGTCTGGAGCGGGGGTGAAGTGCTGACCATTTTGGGGAAGGGGCAAAGGCTGCACATGAGCTCACCTCTTGGTGACTGTGGTGGAAGGCTTCTTTGCCCCAGTGACGGTAAAGCTCCAGGATACCAATCAGGTCACCAATTGCTGTGACAATTGGCAAACACAGAACAGATTGGATACGGGTCCCTGACTCCAGTCCAGTACCTTTGGGAAATCGCTCATCCTAGAAAACGCAAACATAATCTGATAAAATGTAAAATCTGATAAAACAGTAACAGGAAAGATATACTGATGTTTTCCTCCCCCTCCTGTCTGACCAAACCTGCAGGAAAATTACAAAATTCACTAAAACTCATCTCTCAGCATAAGTTACACACAGTATTAAGACATCTACTAAAAAAATGTAATTTTGAAGTCTCAGCATTAATTTACATCTAAAGATAACCTTATTGATGTAAGGTCAGAATCAGCTGTGATATTACACCAAGCTTTGGGTTTGTTTATATAATACTTTCTTCTCTAATCTCACAGGCAGCAAAAACAGCACTTCATTGCTAATGCCAGTCCAGAATTGAATAAAAACCCAAACAAGCAACATTACCACCCCATCATCTTTCCCTCCAAAAACCCCCAAAGCATTTGTAATCATGAAGTGGACTGCTCAGATCTCAGTATTAGAAAGTAGACAATAGTGCTTGCAAGAGAACAAAAATTGAAACTTGAGGCTAAGGCTTTAGGTTATACAGTTGTAATCCTCAAACAACTCTTGTTGTGCTCCCAAAAAATTACACATGAGAGTAAGCATCTTCTTCCTTTACTTATGCATCCTGAATAAACTGGTGCAAAAGTTACAGAAACAAATATTAAAATAATCCTACCAGCTGCTATAGAAGGCTCAAATACATAACTTTCAATCCTCACAGGGAATGTCCAAGGCTTTATAGCTTCACTTCCCCATGTGGGAAAACTAAGGCAGACCTGAGAAAGCACCTGGATGCTACAGTTAATAATGCAGTCACTACCCAATGTGAAGTGTGCAAGACCCACTTCATTGCACATCAGTCCTTCAGTACTTGATTCGTACCAGATGTTCCCTGCAGGCTGTGCTTAGGCAAGACACCCCTTCAAGGCTGATCAAAATCTCTCATTTCTCAAAGAAAACAGCAAGTAATCTCTACCTTAATTACTAAGATGACAATCAATTTGAACAAATGACAGACAAAAGAGAGTGGGAGGCACTTTGAAACACGAGCCTTCTGCTTTCTCTTTTTAATTCTGTCCTCCCACAAAAAAGGGCTGGCAAGTCTACCTGCATGTGCTTCCCTTTTGCTGTTGAGAAGCTCCTAAAATCACATGAAGGCAAACCATCTCACCAAAACGAATCTTGCTGTTTGGTCAATGAATCACCGATATTAAACCTACAAAAATGTTCAAAACTCCTCCTCACTAACCCCATGATTTTATTATGAATATAAAATCAAAATACAGAACTCTTGTAAATAAGGATATAATGATATTAATTGAAAATTACCAGTAACAATTTAAATGCTTAATTTAACTGAAAAAACATACCAACACATAAAATCTTAATGGTCCCAAGCGTGTAGAAAGCACTGACAATTACTACAGGGAAAGCAGCTTCTGCCTTTTGATTTTGTGGCTCTGTTTAAATGTACTCACATTAGGCACCTGGCATTCTCTTTATAAACCAGGTTTGCCCATTTAAGGTCATACTTTTTTTTAATAAATAATTTCAAAAATAGAGACAGCAATGTCCAACTTTGGTTATGGTATCCAAAAACTGCTATTTGGGAATGAACTTGAAAAGATAGGAAACACTGAAGAGAGAAGAGAGTGTAAACTTCTTTGGTGTTCTCATAACCAACTAAACATAAAGTGCTCATATAAAGTACAGTTTAAATTCCAATTTCATACAATTGCACAGATGCAAGTAGAGGATGAAATGTTTTAAAAACTTAAAAAGGACAGACATGCAGAATGCCAAGAATTATCAGAATATCACCTTAGGAATTTCTGACTTCTGTTACAGAAAAAGGCCTGAATTTTGGTATCAGTTACATTAGTGCGCCTTTCATGTATATCTACTGATACTATCAGTATTCTAGCTTTATATTAGAGTATGCAGAGATAAAAATCCTGCCTAGTAACCAGAATTCTGACTGACATTCTTGTCAGTGTGAGTCCTGTGTTAAAATTAAATCAAATTGTCAAATTTGATTGACTGTATGAAAGTCTTCTTGTTTGGGATTAATATTCCAAGACCAAGACGACAGGGGTTTTGAATGGTTGTTATTTCCAAGTGACTGTTGTGCCATTATGTCCTTTACCTGACAACTAAAATGAAAAGTTAAAATAACTCAAACCCAAAGAGAAAAAACCCCAAACCTTTAAAATTAGAAATAAATCAAATATTCTGAAATTATTCCATCAGCTAATCCAAACTCAAATTTATTTTCCTGGTATCAAGACAGATGTAAATTCTATCATTAAACGTTCATCTCAATAAACATTTCAGCATTAAAGAATTCATTTTAAGAACATGCTGCAATCATCTCATTAAAAACAGAAAGCCTTTTACCCCCAGAATATCTTCTACTAACAACGTTTTTCTGGATCTGGCTACATAAGCAGACACTGTAGTGCCATGTGCAATGGGTCCTGCAGGAATGAGTCGTGGGTGTCCTTCTTTAGCTCCTGGTGGTGTAAATATACACAGACTCTAGTTAGAAGGAAAAAAAAGAGAAAGAAAGGAAAAAAAAAAAAGGCAATTAGAAATCATGATTACTTTTACACAACCTGCACTTTTGCACAACCTGCGTAGAATAAAGTAGATAATGTAGAGAAATACTGCTTTCGACATGAAAAGCAGTTGAATAAACCCCACTTTATTCTTCTGAAATCCTAGGAAATCTTGCTCTAAAGTCACCCAGGTAACTCCTGGACAACCCCTGTGGAGAATAGTGGATAACTAAAGTCAGTTATTGTTTATATCAGGGTAGGACTGCATTTACTTTGAACACAAAATACACAGCATACAAGACTCAGAGAAGAAAACATTACTTTGTAAGAAAAACATTATCTTTTTTATCTAGGATGCACTTATTTATTTCAATAGAAAATATACAAAAAGTAGAGATAATATTTAAATTTCTTGTTTATATAACACCACAGATAGATGACAATGCCGCACCACAATGCATTACTAACATGCCTGTTAAGAATGGCCACAGGTTGTACTGCTGCTTAGTTTTACTCTCAGAACTTGCTTTCATTAGGGCTGCCATGAAACAGAGGCTTTCTAGCATGGGTTATCAAAGGCAAAGTTTGCATGCAGAAATTCAGCATCTACTATCAGCTGTAGAAAATGAAGTGATGACATGAGGTGCATTGTCTCATGATTCTCCTTTCTTTACAGACATGCATGGCCCATTATAAAACATTAGTTGTACACAATTCCAAAAAAACCCCACACTGAAATGTTCAGAAACTCCGCAGATGCAATATAATGTACCATAAGAAGGTACTCCTGCAATGGTGAAGATACTTTAGCTGTAATGCATTTACAGCATTTTGGAAGGAGGAAGTTATGACCTTATGTTGAGGGGAAAACAAATGGTCAATAAAAAAGTATGAAATTCATAGCCAAAACAAGATTGAAGACTACATCCAAGAAGAATCAGTAGTCCAACAACTAGAGTATTTAGCACGCTCAAAAGAAAAACACTCAAGATTCTGACAAAACCAGAAACTGAGTATTTTTCTTGTTCTTAAACAGAAGGTCAGTCCCAAACAATTCAGCAAGAAAAAAAAGTGAGTTTTACATTCAGTAATTAACTTGCTAATATGCGGTACAGATGAAAATTAAACTGTCTTAAATGAGTAAACAGAACTGCCCCAAACTATTTTAGCAGTGACAAGTGATTTCTTCAGTTGGAAGGAAAGATGTTTCTTGCATGGACTAGGCCTGCTGAATATTCAGATTATTTACTACATTTTGATGTCTTGTATTACAGTACAAGGACATGAAATCATGGAATTTTCTTTTTATTCTTATCCTGAACCTTATTCTCCAAACCCACTTGTGATCATAGCTTCTTTGAAGTGTGGCCTTTAGAAGTAAGATATTTGAAAATTCAGATAGTTTATTTTCCATATGAATAACAAGAATGTGATGCAAAAAAAAAAAAAAAAGGCAACACCCAAACAATCAAAACCCATTAAATCAATACATTGAATCTGTCAGAACAAGCCTACTCAATCTACCAGAATAAAAATCTCCAATTATTCTTACTTTCTTATAATCTAATAAAGATACATATAATTTTTAAATGAAAACTTAGTTTCAGTTACATGCCTTCATAAGCTTTAGTCCATGTTTTCACATGTACTTAAATAGAATGAAAAAGAACATTTTACATAACATAGCCAAGAAAAGCACATCATGATCTAAAAAAAAAAGAAGTACATTATTCTAATAAAACTGAAGAAACCACAGATCATTATTTATTTAAATCAGTGCCCTGGTATAAACATATTTTTTAAAAAATAAAAGAGGTAGTAAAATATAAAGGGCATAGAAATACTGAAATGCATATCTGTACAGAAGTCTGATACGCTCTACTATACGCTTAAGATTTACTATTTAAAAGTATTCATAATAGGAACAGTAACACTATAATGTGTTCAAAACTGAAAAGGTGGTTTCTGTTGCAGGGTACAGCAAAATGTAGAGATGCAATCCAATGTTTATAGTCTGATCAATGTAGTCCAAGTAGTGGAACAAGTCAAAAATCAACAGGACATTGGAGACCAAAGATGATTTTGCCAAAGATGCCAAAGAATAACACTTTTATTCACAGCATCCTTCTTATACGTTAAAACACATCTGATTCTTTTTGCCAAGGTAGCAATGCATCACGATTAGCAAAGTGACTGTGCTATTTAAATTATGTGCATAAAATGTGCTTTTCCACACTCATCTCCTGAGTCATGCCCAGCACTAAGTACAAAATGATGCACAAATCTTTCTTGTCTCAGAAAGAGCTCCTCAAAACAAGAAAAAAAGGGAAGAAAACCAATCAGCCACTTGCACCAGAAAAAAATGAACTCACTTCTCCCACACATACATGCTTTTCTTCAGAAAACACCTTCACTAAACCTTCAATGGCCAAAAAACCTGTGTTGATACCATGAAGTACTGCCTGCAAAGGCTACTTTCACCAGCACAGTCTTTCCCATGGTCTTGTGCAACCCCATTCTGCTTCTACAGGAAGTTGCAAACCCATGGCTAAGGGATCAGTGATTGAAAAGCTCTTCAAACTACCCAATAGCTTCTAAATTTGCCACTATTCCTTCTGACTGTAGAGGCAGAAAAAGTATGACTCTGCAGAAAAATTGATAATCTTGTCCTGACCAGGCAGCACTATCAGAAATAAAGGCAATTTTTCTCAAAACCATATATAAGCTAACATTAGTCCATAAGGTTCTACCATTCCACACTGACTTTATACATACACCTAATAAATTGTCATGAGTGTTCATACATTCCATATTTGATGAATTTAAACCTGAATGAGTATCAGTGTTTATTGCCAATTAATTATGTAGAAATGTCTCGAGTAGAAGCCATCAATGGCAAGGTCAGCCAAACAAAACACAGTAAACTGTGCTCTGCTCTACTATGTCATCTTACCGAAATAATCTCTGAGGCACCCCACAGACACAGCTTTATGGGAATCTCTAAAATTACCACTGTCAAAAACCAGCAGGTTTTTCACATCACCTATCCAGCTCACATTTAATATTTTCTTTTGCTTAAGAAAATACTTATGAAGTAAAATGTACTGCAGCAATCATAAAACTTGGGGCTCACCTACTCTCTTCCAACTATGAATGACTCCAGCATTCTTTTAATTTGCAAATGTAAATTCAAATAATCTTTCAGTAGTTCAAAGGGTAACTAGAAGTGTTCTCATACATACATCAGATATTGTACAAAGCTTCACAAATAAGTGAAGAAATGAACAGTTAGGGCCCTTTCTAACTAACTTGCATTTCCTCAGTTGGTCTGAATATTTTACTTCAAAAAAAGATAGTTCGTCTTTCGGGTAATGATAATAAACAGTGATTAATAATCAAAATAAGGCACCAGTGGACTTTCATCCACAACTTAAGCATTATATAGTCAATAAAAAAGGAAATCTGAGAATATTACAACCCATGATTTCCCAAATACTATACTGATAATTCACAATGCAGCAAAAGGAAAAGTTTCAGGAGACAGCAGGATGCTTGTGCACTGCTCACAGACTCTTTTGCTGCTATTACCACTTGCAGCGAGCCTCTAAGTCAGTATCAGAAAGAGATAAATACAAATAGCTCCTTACTGACAATGTCACTGTCTCTCTCCTGGCAAAAGTTAAGTAATAAAAGATAACTAGTGTAGAAAGAGCATTAGGTATCTCTACTGCTGATGAGAGAGAAGGCAACCAAGATGGGAGAGTGAGTCTGGGTTTGACAAACTACCAAAAGGGCAAGCATTGGCTTGGAGAGCAAATCCTTTGGAAGCCTCCAGGTTCAGGCATTCTGGCAGCTGGTAGTCCACAGGACTCTGCAATTCCCTATTTTGATCTGTTTAGCCTCCTTCCAGACAAAGACAGAGCTTTCTTTCCTTCATCAATCTCAACCATTAACAATATTCTTCCAACAAGTTCCATACGGTGATGGATTTCTTTCTTTAAATGTAGTAGGCAGGGGAACACTAAAGTTTGACACCAAGAACTTCCTGTACCTTGTTGATACCCTAGAGTACATGAGGTGCTTCCTTTCCTTCCATCTGTGACAGGACAGAGTGTTCTGGTTGGGCCTAAAGTCTTCAAAATTATTCCTCCCCTCCTAGTTTAATCACTTAATTCACTTTGATAAAGTCCACAGCCAAAAAAACTCCAATTAATTTTGATGGATGTTACAGTGTGGTTTGGAATCCACTAATGACCTATCATGAACACAGAGAGCAAGAAGTTCTTAAAAAAAACAAACTGGAGCAAAACAGAAAATCTAAACTAAACTACGACCTTAACAAATGCTTAAACATTGGTGAACACAGACAAATGTTACAAAATTCACTGTTTCATCTTGGTGGTGTTAGGCTAATGGCTGGACTCAATGGTTGGACTCAATGATTAGAGTTTCAGAGTTTTTTCCAACTTCAAAGATTCTATGATTCTATTCCATGACTCATGTTTCTTAGGCAACCTAGGTATAGGCAACATATTGTAGTCTCTAATATCTTTCTAAAATATTATGTATTAACATAATACATAATTAAATATAATGCATTAACAAGCCTGCCAATCTACAGGAATGTAGAATGATGTCCTGTAACTGTTTCTGATATCAAGATGACAACATCCTCTACTCACAGATAAACTCCCCAACTTGGCTTTCAGATACATAGCAAGATCAGTACATATTCAATAAGTCATAATACCATGTTTTTTGGTGCTCTTTCCTTCGTAAAATTATTACATAATTTATCTTGAATCTCTTACTGTGGCTGAAAAAACCTTCTTTACTCCTCATTTCTAACAGCTAAAAGCATGCACATGAAGAATTACTCATGTTCATCTTGTCATGCTGTCGTAACTTGGTCGCATTGTTGGTTTTTTAGTGAAAATCTAATGCTTGACAGAGAAAGCAGATCAAAATCCCAGTGAAAGAAAACATGAGGAGTAGCAGCAAGTGTCATAACACAACAGCATTAGCAGCTCCTGACAGATACTGTTACAGCACTAGGAAAGTACCTGCAGTTTTCCGTGATTTTGATCTTTGGCTCTTCTGATGAAGAGAACAACTATAGGTATAATCAATGCTATTTTTCTAGTCCCTGTTGGTATGCAGTTTGTCAGACTCCAGCACAACACCAAATCCTATCACAAAAACCAGAAACCATTCAACAAACTACATAAAGTTTGCCAGGGCTGGATTTCAACTGCAAACATGTAGTCATCATCATCATCTTCAGCATCATTTCACAAACCGTTATTTCTTCTTTTTGTATAACTACTTATAACTAAGCAAATGACACCATAAACCAGTTTTTCTAAAATTTCCTTGCAGAAAAGAAGTCTGGGTAAGAACTGGATTTAGTGATTAGAATGAAGGTTAAAGTACACGTGGCAAGCATTCCACTAAAAAACTGTTTTGGTGGATCTTTATCTAGTTTCTTCCACAGCACAATTTGCTGATAAAACTGGTCCTAAAAATGTTTCATGGAAAATAATTTAATATTCAACTGACATTAAATGAAACTCTTCATACTAAAGCATTGCCATGTGATTTGATACTCGGGGGAAAGAAAAAATTAAAGAGAAATGGAAATTGATCAAGCTGATATTAAGTGAGTTTAATGGCTTTTGCTGCTCACATCTGTTTCTGTTCAGTAACAGCAACAGATTTTTACTCTTGGTAAAGGACAACTTAGATGTAAGACCACACAGCCTAATGATAAGATTATTTGCAGATATTTACAAAGGCTGTGCCCTTAGGCCAGGATTTTTAGCAGGAATAAAACTCATCATAATAGGCAAAGACGACCAAGAAAAACAAACAAACATATTTAATTTGGAAAGTATTCACAGCCAAAACCCTTGGATCTCTAAACTGGCTTAGTTGAAATAGTAGCCCAATAGTACCATGCTAAAATCTTAAAGAGCTCTAGTCAGTTATGTCCTGGGTTTAACACAAGTGCAGCAGTCTGACTGCATGAAGCACACAGACATAAAAGAAGAAAAAATCAGCAGCAACTACCACCATCATTTATAAAAACTTATTTCCTTAGCGATAAATCACAGCATACTTGACAGGAGATTCGCAATTTTAACCCACGTGATATGTACGAATGTTGGATACTTGTGAAACGAGGATGATGCTTACACTTACTGTAGAACTACCAGCAGTTGGGTTTGGTTTTTGGTGGTTTTTGTTTTTTGGGGGGCTTTATATTTTCATCCTTCTGAATGGTATCAATTTTTAACTGCACTTAACTCCTGGAAACTTTCCAGTTGATTTACACTACTGAAAAACACCACAAGAGTTACACCAGTTCATTGACAGAGAAAACCAAGTTGACATACCCCTCCACCATCCCTCCCATTTTAGTCAGCTGAGCATTTTTCTGAAAGCCATTTGGCCAAACAAGTCTCAAACACTCCCCCGGAGATGAGGATCCCTGAGCTTGAACAAGCAACAGACTGTCATGCTCCATTACAGCCACAGCTGAGGAAGTTTCCCCAATGCCAATTCAAGCACACTACTTTTTGCCCTACACGCCATAGGTATCGGAGATTACTCCCTTCCTCTCTGCCTTATCCAGGCATATCTCCACCCCTCAAATTTCTTTTTTAGCCTAAGCAAAACCACTTCTTCTGTTTCCTGACCATTCTTCTCTGCTCTCTCCTGAACTCACTTCAGCTCTTCCAATTTTACTTTTTCTTAAAGTGCAGTGCTTAAACCAGCCATATTATTACATCTGGGGCCCTAGCAGTGGAGAGAGAAATAGGAAGAATACTTTACACTAGGGCTGGAGTTCTGTTTGTGCTACATACATAACTGTATTTTTTGATACAGCAATGATATTGTAGACTCGTTTTCACCTTCAAATTCACTGAAAATGCCAGAATCTTTCTCAGAGTCATCAACTGCCCTACACAGAGAGAGGCAATCTGTAGAAAGCTGAGCACTTTTCCTAGCTGGATCTTTGTCTGGTTTCTTCTGACCATTTTCCAAAGACCATTTTGAAATCTAACATGTTCCTACAAACACATCTGTAGTCCTATATTCTTTTTTCAACCATGAATTAATGAATACACTAAGCAAAACCAGATACCTGGATAAATCTTCGCAGATTTATGCAAAACAACCTCCCATTCTGATAGTGAGCCACAAACAACTGGTCTCTGTCTATTTTTCTAGCAATTCTCCATCCTACCTATAGTAAATATTGATGTACAAATAGACTAGTGAATGTGATGCTAGGAAGCAGCGCTGAGGAAAGGGAACTAGGGGTCCTGGTGGATGGGAAGTTGAACACGAGTCAGCAGTGCCCTGGCAGCCAGGAGGCCAACCCTGTCCTGGGGGGCATCGGGCACAGCATTGCCAGCAGGGCAAGGGAGGGGATTGTCCCGCTCTGCTCTGCACTGGGGCTGCCTCACCTTGAGTGCTGGGGGCAGTTTTGGGTGCCAAAATATAAGAAAGATCTAAATCTGTGAATGAGGATCCAAACGAAGGCCATGCAGATGGTGAAGAGCCCTGAGGGGAAGCTGTATGATGAACAGCTGAGGTCACTTGGTCTGGTCAGCCTGGAGAAGAGGAGACTGAGGGGAGATCTCATTGCTGTTACAACTCCATTGTGAGAGGAAGGGGAAGAGGAGGGGCAGGCACAGATCTCTTCTCTGTGGTGACCAGTAACAGGACCTGAGGAAATGGCCTGAGTTATGTCAGGGGAGGTTTAGGTTGGATATTAGAAAAAGGTTCTTCATCCAGAGGGTGGTTGGGCACTGGAACAGGCTCCCCAGGGAAGTGGCCACAGCACCAGCCTGACAGAGTTCAAGAAGTGTTTGGACAATGCTCTCAGGCACATGGTAATTCTTGGAGTGTCCTGTGCAGGGCCAGAAACTGGACTTCGATGGTCCTTGGGGGTCCCTTCAAACTCAGGATATGCTATGATACTATATTTATCATTAACCCATTCCACAAGTCCATTTACCTGAATATTATACTAAACAAGACCGAAATTTCCCTAAAATACATTTTGTCAGTTATGTATTTCTTTCAGCTTGATGATTTATTGACTCAAATTTAAACTCAGACACTGTAGCTCAACAAGAGCTTTTGCTCTCTGCTGAGCATCACTATTCACTGGCAAATAAGAAAGCAACAGATTTCTCCCACTTTACATACAAAAAACCACATGATGTTAGAATTGATTCGAGGATAAAGATAAACGTTTTCTGAATTGACTTGCAAGTAGAAGGATTTCACCTGGAAACATGTTTAAAAGACTCAAATTTCAGAGAAGATGTCTATGCATTCAAAAACCAGAGACTGTTAGCAAGCAGTACATGCTTTTTCCTGGGTTCTTAATAATCCAAATCATCCACCTCATAAACTCACTAGGTGGCACTACATGCACATCAAGCTGCAACAACTTCCGCATGACCAAAAATTCAAGAATGGCTTAATAAAATACACCCTGAAGCACAGAGTACGTGCACATATTTGTGGCCTCACATAATTATTTTTTACAATAAAGTTATTGGAAACTTCTGTCTGAAGTGAGGATAATCTGTTTGTCAACACAATTCGCAGTTTCAAGAACTGAGTAACACAAGACCAAGTAAAAGCTACTTTAAGTGCACGCCAGTTAAATTCGAAGTCATACGTCTTTACGTAGGTGATCACAGTGCAATCATGAGGCAAATTACTCATAGAAGTAAAACTATAAACAAGAAGTATCCGAAGAATTGGTTAATATAGTAATACATTAGGAACTCTGTAACTGTGATATTTTAGAAATATTGCCTTGTAAAGATGTCAGCTTATGGGCTTAAATCCATGCCCAGCTAGCATGATACTTAGGCAATTGATTTACACAGATACAGTATCCAACATGAGGATTTCAGTAAATCCTTTAAGTCATGTTTGAAGATGATACTTAATTAAGGTCATAACAGCAGAATTATGAACTGCATATTCATCCCCATAAGAAATAAAACAGAAAACTGAAATAAAGTCAAGTCCTTTGCCAGAGAGCTGTGAAACATTCCTGTTCGATTTGGAAGTGTTTCTGCTCTCCAGTATATAGTGTTTGCAAAATGGCTGCTATGTATCTTAAGAAAAAACACTTTATTTGCATAACTATGCTAACCCACAGACAAAGACACATCCTCAGATATGGAGAAAGTTCAAAAACCAGAGGCAGTACGGGCACAGGTCTGCTCAGATCACGACCCTGATGAGGAAGCTCTACTGATTTTAGCACCTGAGTACTTTGCAATGCATTCTACCATATATACAGCAGAGGCAGAACTGGATTCTGATACACAGGGCGACTTCACGGGGATGGAAGGAGCTGGGCATGCAAGGAGTGCTTACCTGCTAGAGGGCAATCACTTGAAAAGCAGAATCACCATCAGAACAGTCTTAGTAAGGAGTGCACTGAGTGGTAGTGCTTCCAAGCAACTTGAACAACCAGAAGGATGCTAAAATAACCGAACTGGCCATGCACATTCTGGCACCAGTTCTGAGTAATACTTGCATAAAGAAATGCACTGGAATCTGCAACTGATGTGGCATCTTCCATTAAAGCAAATTCACTCAGGCAAAGATCCTGAAGGCATTCAGTCAGAACTGTCAGCCAGAAGTTACCTAGCCCTCATGCTGTTTTCCAATTCTAATACAAATCAAAATATAGTATGCAAACTTCAAATGACAGAAAGGAAATAAGGCCATAAAGAAACTTTTTATATGGACAGACATTTTTACAAACTTACTTTTGTGCTGTTAAACTCCAAAGGAATTTTTTCTAAAGCAATGCCCTCCTTTAAAGGCCAGTGTATCATCTATGTTTTGCAAAACGAAAGAGACTGGCTAATCTAGAGCTTTTCTTCAAATTAGATGAATTTTCTTTCAGTTCTAATATAATTTTCATGTACAGAAAATTCTGCCTATATTAAATATTGCACCAAAGGATGATTTACTATGCATTCTTAGTAATTATTGCAAAAAGCAATTTGCAATGATACGACAATTTTCTCAGTATGAAGAAATAATAGCACACAGTATGAACTAATCATTTACTGATTTTCATTTTGCAAAAATCAAGCATTTTTGTAAAAGGAAATTATCTTATATCCTAATTAGAAACTCGCTATTTAATCCAGGCTAAAGGTAGTTAAGGATGTCTAATATTGCAAAAATGTTCCTTTGATAAGATTAACACAAGTCAAAATTCTCATATCTGGATTAATTTAAACAAGCAAAAGTATACACATTTAAAGCAGGAGATGAAGTGGAGTTAGTGCTTGTGCTTCAGGTTTGATCATAAGTTCCTTAACAGAATATAGTCAGAACACACATCACTAAATATTTGAAAACCTTTTGAGAGAAAGTAGTTATCTACTTGTTAATAGGATTCCTCCATTCTTACACACTGCCCTCCCAAAACTTAATTCTCAAACAGATGTACACACACACACACACACACACACACTCCTAGCTGGATAAAAAGCAGATTTATGTATATTTTCCAAGCTAATGAACAAAAAGCCCNGACCCGCCGGCGAGTGGGGGGGGTGGGGGGGGGGGGGGGGCGGAGCGAGGGGAAGGATTTTGCCAATTTTGCAAAATTCAAATCACAAACCTAGCATCAAAAGATTAAGCACCAAAAAGCAGATACTGTTCTTCAACACATGACAATAGATGTTCAGCAAATACTTTGTCCAGGCTAATCAAAAGGTTTTAATTTTTTTTTTTTTTATTTCAGCTTAAAGAATGAGTTCATTCCTGCTTTTGCTATGCAGAATCTTTTTGTTCCCATTTTAAAAAGACAATAAAAATAAATAAAACCACATTGCCAGTATTTGCTCGGCAATGGCTAATCTCACTTGGATACATCCTTTAAATTAAATATTCAAGAGACAAGAGCTATCCAAATTTATTTCCAATGACAATTTCTTATAAGAAGTAAGCTAATGCATTATCATTTAGTTATAAGACTACAAACATGAGTTTGGCACAAAGCCCACTAAAATGAATGGAAAATCTCACACTAACTTCAAAGGACTTGGGATCAGTCCCTATAATAACTACATGAAAAACATTCCATTTTGGGTGATGCAGCTACATAGCAGTGGTTAATAAAGTCAATGTGTGTTTTCGGTGGTTGGAGCTTTTTTCAGGAAAGAGTTATACTGGAATACTGGGAAGCAAATAGATTCATCTGCCTAATACGTTATTAAAGAAAAAAAGAACAAGCAAAAGGTCATATAGTACCCAGGCCCTCAGGGTATCAGAAGGCAGTGAGTAATCCCATATTATGCCACACTAATCTAATAGGAAAAACCTCACCGTAGTAAGAATTCTCTTTGTCTCAAGCTGTAAAGTTAATTTTACTGTAATCTTTCACAAAGCGTTTAGAGATGAGCATGCTCAGCTGGCAGGCAGTCACTGCCACCAAAGCCGGCCAGCGCTGTGCATTCGGAATAGAGACTGAACTTCCTGCGGGTTCCTGCCTCTGGCAGCAGGAGGAAGCTTTTCAGTGACTGTTGGCATCACCCCCTACCCATGACAATGGATGCTGCCACCTACTAATGAGAACCAAAGATTGCACTCATAATGGACAAACAACATGTTTCCTAAATTATACCTCTCAGGGAAAGAGTTATTTAAAAATATATGCTGTTTATATGCTTAACAGAAGTAATTCAGAGAAAACTGAATTTTTGGATAATAAAGTGGGTTATCTTTATTACATGAAATAATCATTATATCACAAAAAATGCAAAACCTCATTTCCATTTCTTATAGGAAACTTCTGTATAGGCCTTCTTCCACATCGAGTAACTTGCAGGTTTGTACATCTTCAATCCTGTTTCCACTGTTTCAAAAATGTGATTTCTACCCTTTTTTCTGAATTCAATTATTTAACAAAGAGCAAAGGAAATTGGCTAATGGACTCTACAAGAATAAACTATTAAAACTGGCTGTGTAATGCAACCAAACAAAAAACAATGAGAAAAAACATTTTCCTCTCTAGTCACTGCTTGTTTCTTGAACCAATGAAAGACATAAAATTTCTGACAAATTGTGATTTTTAATTTGATGGAACTGACTGAAGTACTAAACTGCATTTCCTCCTTGACAGCCATTTGAAATAACTACAAAGTCTTGTATCATGGTAACTGTACAAATGAAACTGGATAGAAAAAGATGTAATGTATTCTAACATTCAAATAACAAAAGAACAAATATTGGACTCACTGTTATTTGAATTATTACATCAGAAACTAATTGAATTCATAAATTTTAAACGTACCATTTATTTTATGCCAACCAGGATATACATATGAAATTTATATTATCTCACTCTCAAGTTGCAGCTGACAAGTAACATTAAAAAAAAGAAAGGGAGATAACTAGATGCAAAGAACAGGCTATGCAAACAGTAAATCTAAGTTAAGTTTTCTGTTTCTTAAAGACAATTAATAATGGGGCTAAACCACAAGTTAAGCTTCCAGAGTCAGAGGAACAATAGTATTATTGCCAAAGCATAAAAAACACCCAAAAAGGCCAAGGATCTAAACGCAGAGAACATTTTTTTCACTACTGCCATTATTAAATTAGAAAACATACTTGTGAATGTACAGAAAAGAGGCATTTTAATCCAGTATACTTACATTATTGCATTCTCCCAGGAAATACAGTGCAAATCCATCAGCTTTTGTAGCTGCCAAAGCAAAACCAAAAGAAATAATTGTACTCCCAGGGATAAATCAAAGTTATACAACATCTTTGAGGTGAAACTACAGATTCAATTCCACTTAGGACAAACATCTACCATTCTAAAGGTTAAGGTCTTTTTGCTGTGTCCCCTAAAACTTCTGAGAGTCTACAAAGTCAGAGGTACCACAGAGTTCTTGCTTTCTCCATTGACGTTTACTGCATTCTAAAAGATAATTAGGAACAACTTCTTTATACATCTGTACTCCAAGGCCTAATGTTGGTAAATGCAAATTGATTCATACAATAGAAGTAACATAAAAAAGTGTATTTACAATATAATCTGTCAGATACCATTACAATTTCTATGAGTAAAATAAATGCCATTTGTAAATGTTAAGCTATATTTGTCCTTGCCTTAAGAGAGAAAATCATGGGAAAACGAGGAGTTACAAATACCGCTATAAAAATGTGTTTCCAAACAAACAGTTTCTATTTTCTGCACCTACCCCATCTTAAAAATAAGTTCCTTAAACTCTCAAAAGTTTAGAGTCAACCAACCATCATAACTTACTCTCAAAATTAGAACAGTGTATAGCAGACAATGTTTTTCACCCAACTGTACACAACAGACTTGGATCATGTGACTGTCTTTCCAAAAGTTAATAAATATTCTAGCTAGTAAAAAGACATATCTGGTACCTATTGTCTTATGAATGAACTCAGGAATCCTTTTAGTACATTTCAGGGGAAAAATTATACTTGTGTGCAATCAAATCAAATGGCTTTCTTAATTTCTTTGACAAAAGGAAAAAGGTTTCATTGTAGTTACTTGCTCATTGTCAACTGCACAACACTGGTAAGAGTTGAGGGCACAGCAATTTGCATTCAGATTTTAAATCCTTCAGCTGTAGTACCTAAGTATATTGAGCTACAAGGCAAATGAGTACTGCAAAGGAAATAACATACAAAACACCCTCCCACCTTCTTTACAAAACAAAAAAAAATTGTAAAACATGAGCACTCTGTCTTGTCAATTCTCACTTGCTGTTTATTAACAAATTTGATTTGCTGCAAGTTGGACATCAATATCCAAATAACAGCTTAAGCAAGATCAGTAGAGAAAAGGTCCTTTTAAAACATCATATACATAAACCAGAACTATTACTCATCATTGAGTAATGATGAAGTAGCTGGCATGGCAAAACCTTTCTAAAGAGCTCACGGAAATCTACTGCGACACATCCTGTTGAAGTCTGAGTCCATCCACACTGGCTAGAAAGAAGCCAAATTACACTTATATTGCTACTGAGAGTTTTTGGTTTGTTTTTAAGTTTTAGCTTTCGATCATATGCAGTATTTTCTTACCACAAAAGGTACTTACATCATAGAATAAAAAATAGTTATCTGAGTTTGATCTGAGATCACACAGAAGATACGCCTTCTTCCTATGACGCTTCAGTTTTGTTTCAAAAGGAGTTTAAGTATGCAGTGGTATTACCAACAGACTTTTTTTTTTTTTAACTTTCAATATTGAAAGTGCAACACCATGATAACCAGAATATTTTATGGTTTGATTCATTTAACATGAGACTCTAATTTTGCAATCGGATATACAACTCTCTCCAAAGATGAAATTCACTTAAGTGCAGCTAGGGATTCACTGAGGGACAGAAGGTGAAGTAAGTTCACACCGAGAGAACATCCAATGAGAACATTGTTATCCCTCAATACCTGTCTTTATTAATTAAACCACGTAAGAAATGTGCTGTGCACTGATGCTGAGTAACAGCTCAGAGACATCTGATTCTCTTTCTTACCTATTTTAATGATGCTGCTCAGTTCATACAGAAGCAGTTGGTTATCTCCTCCTGTATCCAGGCGCTGTTCTATGTAGCTGTTTAATTCGTACACTACACCTTGCATATTCGTATCCTGGTACTATGGAAGCAAAGATGAGAAGAACATTTTAGATTAACTCAGATGTATTTTGCAGGTTTTAAACATACAAATTCATTAAAAATAATATGTTGAGATTTCAAGAAGAACTGTCCTAATCCAGCTGCCTGAAGAGCAAGGTCACTCCTAAGCAAGAGGCACAGCACTCCACTATCTGTTCCACTAGACATTTGTTCAAAGCACATTGAGAACATCACTGAGAAATTAATAATCACCTAAACTGGGCCAGGGTCATGGATAACGCCTAAAGAAAATGAGAGAGATGACAATTATAAATTAAGTAGACTTCAACTCCTTCCTTTTAAGCTCCTAGTCCACCAGGAAAGGAAGCAAGCAACTGCCTTAGCTAACATCTTCCACCTCAGATTCATGTGCCAAATGACGGAACTGTGCCAAGCACCCGAGCTTTCAGGTGGTGGTAGCTCAGGAAGCTCAGCCTTTCAAATACAGAAACAATTAACATCAACCAAGTGAAATCACAAGTCAAAATCATGCCAGCCACTGTGGCCTCACAGGCATTTGTTTCAACTGATGATGGCAGACACAAATCAAATCTGTTGGCAGATTACAAATCAGTTAGGATATTTAGATGGGAGCCATGGGGAGCTGATTGCTGGTATGATGGAACAGCATGACATGGTTAAAATCTCACAGGAAAGGAGATGCAGCCTCCCTTCAGGGGCCCAGCTGCATTTGTTTATCCATTTCCCAAGTTCTGAAGGGCTGATAAAAACAGCACTAAATGTGTATGAGTAGCATGACACCATCACGAACAATAATTTTGCAGAAAGAAATGCTTGGCACTAAGTAAAGATTCATTACCCTGCCCAAAACTGGTAATGTGGTAACTGAAGAAAGTAATATGGTCAATTACTTACCGACCTCCATGATGCGGTAAATTACATTGCTTAAACTAAAAATTAAGCCGGTGATATTTAGACAAATTAATGTTGCCTGAAAGACGAAGGCTTATTCTCCTGCTCATTCATACTTCAGAGCCAAATTTAATATAGATCAGACGAATACAAACTACTATGGAAAACGATATAAATGTTCAGAGTATCACAGTCTACCCTACTACCACTCCCATGTTTACGTGCATATGTGTAACTGTTCAATATCTTTCTAGATCTTCTCTGTCTGTAAATGTGGGTAAACCTCTACAAGTGACACTTACTGATGGATTAAGCACAAAACTTACACAATATATTTCATGATATAACTTTTATTCCCACTACTATTTTCATGCTTACAACACACTACGTCATGAATACTGAGCATATGAAGATATATATATTTAGGATGCATTTTGCTGCTTCATCTCAAAAAAACCCAAAAAGCCCCACAAAAAAAATAATCCAAAGTGCTTGCTGGACAGTATCAATCCCCAGTTTCTTTAAATTAGGCAGATTTTAATCTTGACTTTAAAATGGCTCCTGAGAATATACAATCTTTGCCATGACCTCTTCTTAAGGTATTAATCTTTTGCTCCACATGGACATACTAGATCATTTGACTCCTAGGCTGTCCAAATATTCTCAATGTATAACAAACCTGACACTTCATAATTCTTTCCGTAAAATGATGTGATGATTATACATTTTGACAGCGATGTAAGGTCACACTGCATAAATGCATAAACTGCCGCATGTCTTGAGTTTACAATACAGCATGCCACCACCAATATTAGCACCATATGGCAGTTGGCAAGCTTCCACTGCCTGCCCTCTGTTGTGTCCCACATTTACTCCTGTACGGTTATTATTCAAAGAGAGAAAACAATAGCACAGTTCCATTGAAGAAGAGCTTTTATACTTAAAATATGTAGCCATAAGTAGCCATAAAGCAGGAAAATGGTGAACAAGAGTCTACACTATTCGGACGTGCTAACCCCAGCCTGCAGAAGTATGTGTAGCCACATACCCTAAAGCAACAACAGCTAATCAAGCACACATGCTCAAAGCCTTTATCATGTGGAAAAATGCCTTCTCAGAACTTGGAAATGAATACATCTCTTCGCCTGTGACGCACAGTCAGGATTTAAATCAAATCTTCAAAGGTTAAAGCTAATACGTTAAGAGAACGCATCATCAAAATGAGCCCATTGGCATAACAGCCATGGCAGAATAACTACTTTCCCTCTAATCAAGCAGCAGTTCCACATGCATCGTAATTACATAATAGCTATGTGCCCTTTATCCTCACCTCTGCAACATATGCTTGCAAATGTTTTGTAAGCAGGGCAAACCACTGCACGCACCCATCACTGACAAGATGGCAGCTGCGTAATGCAGGGTGGTGTTAGGCGGCACACGCCTGGTACTGACCATCTGTGGACCCACAACTGGCCAGATGAATACAACTTGTCCAGACTGAAAATTAAGTAGCTCTACCACTTAGACCAATCATCAGCAAAGAATTACCCCGTCACGCTGTGCAATGGTTTTCCTTTCATCACAGTAGAGTGAAAGAGGTTTTTTATTAGGTTCTAAGCATTTTAGATTGGATAACCACAAGTACGTTTGGTTGAAAAGCCACAATAGTCTTTATGAAACCACGTATTTAAACACTGAATAAGTCATCAGCCAACTCTGGTACAAGCACTACCCAATGTGGTTACTAACACAGACTTGTGCATATTTGGTGTAAAACCTACTTCAGGAAAGCAACTCCTCAAAAAAATTCAACACACTCGATGGAAAAGGACTATTATATATATATATATACACACTATTATATGGAGTAAGTACTATTTCTTAATCTGCAATTTAAACATTACTAATACTCATCAACTTTTCCTTAATTCATACTTCCCATAAGTGATTTCTTTGTATTTAAGATTCAGTGTCTACAAGTATTTTGGTATACTTCCTGTAAAATTCTGAATTTCAGTGACATAACTTAAAATAATTCAACTGAACTAAAAACTAGTTTAGCACTATCACACCAGCATCATATTTCTAGTAGCTGTGTCTATTTTAAAGCTATGAAAATGGACTAACAATTAAGAAGGGAAATCATACTATAAAAATTCATATTAAAATCTATAAATATGAAATAAGGTTGTTTTTACAGGATTTATGTAAAAATATTTTTATGGTTCTTAGTCTTTAGAATATTGCAGTGCAATAGAAGACAACAACCCATGACAGGCGATTTAAGAATAGTTTTATGACTTAGAATTAAACAAGCAGGCTAAGAACATAAACATTAAAGGAGATACTGAAATACTGTAGAGTGAGATGAATTTTAAGTATTCATTCATGGAGAAACTAATATTCAAGTACATAATTTAATACCTAAAGTAAAAAAAAAAAAAAATCAACCCTGAAATGAAGATTAATTTCCATGCTTTGATGCTCATAGGGTAGCTGTGCCACATTTTATGCTTTGGCAGGAAAGAAAAAGCCCTTTTGCTGCAACAAAAAGCCTTCATTAATACAGCAGAGGGTTAATAAGTGACAACATAATCCAGAAGTTGATATGCGTTCTCTGTAACTTCTTAAAATGTCTTATGAATAGCTGTAAGAAGAGTAACTTTCTATGTAACACTTACTCCCTACTACAGAGCTCTTTCTCCAGAGCAACAAATGCCTGGTTCTGCAACAGAACCTGGTCTTTCGCAGTCCTCAAAGTGCACGACTTTATCATAGACTAGAGTCAGAATAAACAGGTAGCCATTCCATTTAATGTGGAGAGGGATAGCCAAATGTACTTTGGGGATGCAGAAATTCAATGGATGAGGAGAAGGAAAAAATACCAAACCAACCAAGCTCGAATGTTCTGGTAAAACTGTACCATCCCAGGTTTCCCTTATTTCATTTGCGATGCCAGAGGAGCCAGGAGGTGAAGGGCAATGCCTGGCTCTCACCACTGTGCAGGTTGCCTGGATGGAGTGAACAGAAAGAGCCTCAGCAGTACTGAGGGACCTCAAGCCCCACATGTTGTTGCCAGTCCCAACCGTACCCAAGTGCAAGGCACTCTAGAGGTCCCACAGGGGGCCACCCCATGGACAGATGGAGGAGCACCTGAAACTGCGGACAAATATTTAATCCAAGTCATGTAAGCAGGCCAAAAAGAAAAGAAAACATGAAAAAAAACTCCAACCAATGAACCAACAAGAAACACCTCAAAACTAACAAAAAACCCCCACCAAAACCACAAACAAACAAACCAACTACAAAACAACAACAAAAACAGCTTCAAGGAACTAATAACAAAAACACTTTGTGAGATCAAAATGACATTCTTAGAAAAGAAAAAATGAACTCAGCTGTCCAGGTAAGAAGGAATTCCTGGACCAGGATTAGGATCTGTTGGGGCAAACAGAGGTTCTTACAAGGTTCTAAGAGGTTCTCAGTTCTTCAACAGCGTGAAATCTCCAAGACTAAAGGATTTACATATGCCAAGGACCTTGTACATAGACACAGGAGTTTAAAACACCTATTCTACATCTGGCTACACCAGTCAGTATTTTAGACAACCAGCTTCTTCAAACCACCTAAATTAAACTGTCAATGGCAGCATCAAAACTTGCAGATAGTAAATTCAAGTAATTCTGTGCAGAATTTTACACAAAAGAATGTCCTTAGGCAGTGACTGGACTTCACCCAAGGTTCTTCAGCCATCTTTTTAAAACTGACAGCTCCTCTCTTCTCAGTTAGCACACTACAGAACATAGGCAGCTGCTGAACCAAAACCAACCAAAATCTCCGCATAAACATCTAGCTGACTTAAGTTTTCTTTCCTATAAAACTATAGTCTTGGCAACAAGCATCATCAGGGAAAGAATTTAAAGACGAATTTAAAAAACCCTCCAAACAGAAAAAGAAGAACATTTGTTTGAAGTCTTAATGTCTGAATTAACTTTACATTTGATTGAGATGTAGTCTAAAATACTTCAATGCTAGACATTTTCATACTTGACCAGAAGTATAAAAAGAAGGGTCTTACATACCTAAGTTCTCAATGCCATTGATGCTTGCATTATAAAAATGATTTTCCAACAGCAAAACTTCTGTACTTCTTAAAGAAGAGAACTGTTGTCACAAAAAGTAGTAAATAAACTAAAATATTTGATGCCTTTTGCTGAAATAGATCAGCTTTCCCTTCTCTCACGTAGCACTATGAAAAATCCCAAATACACAGTTACCATCCTGATTTAAGATATTTGCTCTATATAATTTTCCAGTAGCATCCATAATTTATCTTCTGGAAAGATAATCAATACTCAATTACATGTATCTTTTCCAAAGAAATATTATATGTTCTTTAAGAAGTTTGGCACTATTAGTTTATTTGCCCATACAATAACTAGTTTTTTTTACTGAAGAATATTCTTCTGTGTTTCTGGGTTTTTTTCTTCCTCACAAAGGAATGCATAACTAGAAAGGAACATACTGATGACTAAATTCAGTCCCTTGAAGGCAAAAGCAGCCTTGTAAGAGACATTTAGTTTAAAAGTAACTAAGATCTTCATTCCATGTGTCACTATGCTTTACCACAATGAGAGTTCAGTAGCGTAGAAATAAAGAAGGCCAGACCTGTAAGTATCACAAGCCACCTACCTCTTTAAATGCAAGAAGTTAGTTTATTTTAGTTATTGTAACGTTATTGCACTTCTGATGACTAGTGGGTATAAAAAAGAAATGGGCGGAAAAAAAAAACCAAACCACAACCTATTTAATTAAATCAATGCTAAAATTCATTCAGGTCATTTTTATGTGAAATGAGATAGGTTGTGTACATGTTTGCCATGTATGTTTATGTGTACTGCTGCCTTTTCTAGGCCTGGTACTTTCACTGGCTGCAATATTTTGCATTTTTTATCTGCATTAATGGCTAGTTCCCATCTTGCATAGAAACTGGTGTTTGTTATTTTGGGGCACAGATAACCATGAGAGAAGTAAATTCTAATAACAGTAAAAACCACATATAAACTGCACATGTCAAGAAACAAAAATATGGATATGGACTTCATTTTAAAAAATAATTAAAAACCACAAAACCCCCAACCCTACAAAAGAGCAATCAAATTGCCTGTTTCAAGCTGGAAATGCCAGAGGATGTGAACTCCTCGGACTGAGAAGAAAGTGGTAAGCAGTCTTACAGTGCAGAGATGGCTTTCAGAGGAACAATGAGCTTGGAGAGGAAGCTCAAAAAAATCAGAAGAGGTAACTGGGCTTGGCTGGAGTAACCAGTTTTCTTTAAACTTGGACACTGGAAAGCAAGCAACTCTAAAGAGCAGTCTTAGCCGAGGTGATTAATTTTAATGCTGGTACATAGCCTCAGAGAAAACTGCTCCTACACGCATTTGTCTGACGTATATTCTTCTTGTTTTGACTGGAGAGGACATGGGTTAGAACTTGCATGGTAAATAAAGTTTAACACTGCAGCACCATACACAGGTATTTATGATTTTTTTTTCCTTTACTCATCAAAAACCTTCATAACAAAAGCAAAGAAGGGAAAATACAAGATGATGTTTGGCAGCACAGGCCCTATTTTTATGGGGGCCTTACTCTGCACAGAAAGGACTCACTAGTTTTGAAGGCACACATTTCCCTGCCTTTTGATGTAGCTGATTTCCAAGCCTCAAAGAGATGGTGAGCACCTTTCCTACAAGAAGCTTCTTGCCCCATAGCCCCCACTCACTGACATCCACTCTAACCTTTCCATCAGCTCCTTCCCTGTTACCAAATGGTAACACTGAAACAAATTGCTTCACAATAGGAAAAATACATAATAAAAAGCAAAGGCTTCACTTATGAGAAAAGAACATTATGATTACACAGAAATAACCATATAATCTGTTATTAACTGTAAGGCTCATAAAACTTCATGAATATCTCAATTATATCACCTCTCGAGATTATATAATAAAACAGCATAATGAGATTCAGTTTAACTTGACAAGGCTGAATACTGCTCCTCGTTTTAAAAAGCTTTTTATAAAATGACATTCCCTCCTAATACTTGACTTGCAAGCACTCTAAAGACACCATGTACAAAATTAAAAATAAACTTCTTCATTTTCCTACCACTGTTGCTTATCACTACGACAGTATTCACAAGGTTTTCTCTTTTTAAAGAAATCAGCTTATACAAGCATCTTCTCGTGACAATAGGTGCAATGCCATTTGCAACACTTCTAAAGACTAAATATATATTTATATATATATTTATATTTGTTCTAGTTCCCCTAACTTTTTTATTAATTTGTTCTCAGTTCTGGGACAGTGTGAAAACATTTAAATCCCATCTTTAATAAGGAAATACTACAAGGAGCGAGCTTGCTTTGCCAATGTGTCATAAAGAGCCCAAACCTTTATTATCAGTTGCACAGTGAAGATACACGCAATTACTGCAACTATTTACTGAAAACACACTTGCTAATTCTGTGACTGGCAGTGCCATACTGTGCTGGGCGTTGGTTGGTGCCAAGGCAGCTGCCAAAAAACTCCAAGTCCAAAAAGGGGAAAGGAGAGGATTAAAGTATCATTCCTGTTTCCAAGAATAAAGTACTGTAAATGAGCAAGTCACTTTCTAGGTAATAATTTTCTGGTGTTTATATGGTAAACTTCTGCAAAGTGAATTGCTGCTGGCATTGCCAGAGTTTACAAAGCAAAGGTACTTGCCAAAAGGCAGATTCATTGCAAGTATTGTTCAAGTAAACATGGAATGGAAAGTTATTAAGCAAAATGAACAGCTAATTTTGCCGTGATCATATCAGGAACATTGAGTATTTTCATTTAAACTTCGGAATCTGAGGTACAAAAGAGCACGCAGTGATCACGGGAAACTTAGCACGTAGAACAGAATCCTGGCTATAGTTCACGAAGGAATGGGGTTATTTTTGCCAACTGAAAAGAATAACATGTCTCCAAAGCACACTGTTTTCACTAATGTTGTCAAAGAACTACATCTTTAGTCTAGATGTACATGAATACATATGCACTTAGTACTCAAACTCACACTCCTCTATTTTCGTTTCTTTTGCAGATGAAACAGCAAAATAACAAAGAATTCAGCTTAAGTTTCCTTCATCCAAGTAGTTCAATAGTTGGTTTTCTTTCTGAAATCCCTCTGCCCAGAAAACCACTTATGTAGCTAGGATGGATGGGATCAGCCAACACACATCTGCACAATAAGCAAGCAGAAGAAACTTAGCATTTCCAAGGATGTTCCCAATGCTACATCATGTGAAAAGGAGATTCTGTCCCCAGTTACATATATTTCACAAACACTGGAAACTAGTACTCAGAAAAAAGTTCACAGGTTCACTGGTCACAGATGCTCACGAGGTATTTTGAAACCAGAGCTGCTCTTATGCCAAAAGGAGGCTACAGGAATCAGGAAATCTTTCCCCGCCACCACCCATTAGATGTTATGTCAGGCCAAATGAGGAAATCGTTACATATAATTTCAGAACACCGAAATATTGACAAAATTGCCATTAGCAGACCAGAATTAAAAATAATAAATTTTGAAAAGTTTCTATCTATCCTACAATTCTCAAAACTTAAAATATGTGGAAGTTTTCTCCTGTTTTCTCCTCTCTCCTTCTTTCAAAAACTTGAAATGAAGCGTCAACAGCCAAGTTTGCTGCTTTATTTTAATTTTCTGCTAAAAAACTAAAAACGATAATATATTCAAAATGCAGCTCCTATACAACAGGAATTCAAAACTTCTATTACGAAATTTCTTAAATTTTCAAAGTGTGAAATTGCAACAGAAAACCTTGAAAATACTGAGATTTCCTTCCAAAAACTAAAGACTTTTTTCAGTACATTCCTACCTTGTTTTCTAGCTAACATGGTATTTTTAAGCAATCAGTGATTTAATTCTGCAATAAATTTCCTTTCACTAACCTTAATTTTTCCTTCCCTATGATACAAGCTGCTTCTTGCAGACACTTCCAGGAATTAAAAATGTAACACTTAATGACTTCAAAACTCATAATTTTTCAGTCCGCATGAACATGTCTTCTTGTCAAAAAACATTACTCAAGTACAGAACTTTCCTAATTTAAATTCTAATTTATGTTTGTATTTTAATTAAACTGGTATCTGCTTTAGCTGCTGCTGAAGAAAGAGGATCTGTTACAATGGTCTACATTATCATATAGGCATTATTCAAAAATACAACAAACCAACCTGTTGATTTGTAGCACGGTGTATTACTGAGTACCTTCAAGTACTTTACTTTAAAAAAAGCCAAACCAAATAGCAGTGCAACACAGTATACATACCAAGTGCACAATGATTGATGGCTAAAAAAACAAGGGAGAAAATGTTTACTTAAGAACATCTGAAGTATCATCTGCACCCTACTGATTCCAGGGCTTCAAGTGACAGCCCATCCATCTTTAGGAAACTCTAAGCCACTAGATATGACTTTGAGGGCTGAGATGGCTGCAACCAGTCTGAGAGACGCAGGGTGTGACTGGCAAGGCAGACTCGGGGGGTTCAGGGTTTCAGAACTCGCTTTCTTTGCCTTAAATAGCTCAGATGTGGAAATCAAGATATACTCTATAACTCCATTTTCCAGAGTTTTAGGTAAATGTTAATCCATTACATTAATGACAATTAAAAGGAACTTTCCCACATACATAATTAGAGCTTCTGAGAGTTTCTGGCAGATCTACAGTTATTTTGAAATCAAAACAATATATATAGATATACTAATAACAATAATTCTAGGTTACACCGAAAGTTATTCACTGTCATAACAGTAGCATGCTAAGGGATGAACGAAAATAATGTTGAAAATTAATGAATTACTAAAACATACTAATTTTCACCTAAATTCTCAACACCCTTATAAGTCCATGGCACATCACATATATGGAAAACATCTGCTTGAATAAACTCATTTTAGACAACATTTAATCTCTTTTTTGTAGACACAGGTCTTTTTTAATTTAATCTCTTTTTTGTAGACACATATGAGGCGAACTACAGTTCCCCCTTATCCCAGCCCTCTGCTTGCAGGTTTCCTCAGGGAAACTGAGGTTTCCACTACCAGCCTTAGTTCTCCACTCCTTCCACACTCCAGCACTTTCCAGAGGACTTCTACCAAAAGCAAGACCACTCGGCCAGTTTTTGCAGCTTTTCAACCTGCCCTATTTTTAAATATGTGTCAGACAATGGGAATATGTGTTAAATATGTGTTCTTCTCCTGGGAACGTGAAATAGTATGTGCAAAACATTCAAGAAGTTTAGAAAACAGGATGATTCCACCTCAGGAAGTTGGGGGTCCCTCAGGATGGCTGGACCCATCTGGGGGCAACAGATTGTCCTGTACTGATCTTTTCTCATTCACAGCAAAGGCACTCATTCCTATCAGATCCCTGTAATTAGTCCTCAACCATGGAATGACATTCTGCAGGACACAGTGTCAATAAGAGGTAAGGTTAGGGTTGGGAATCTACTACTGAATATGTTCTTTTAGGATTTTACATTAGATTTCATGCAAAACACTGCAAAATACTTTAAATTAGAGAACTTAACTCATCATACCATACCGCATCTCAAAAGGGAATTGTTAAATAGTGCATTTTTCTTGCCTTGTTATGTTTGCCATCTATTGAGGCAGTTACACTGATTAAATAGTCTGATGTTATGCTCAAAGTCCCATGAATTTCCTGGTTTCCATGAAGTACCTTTTAAAAACTGCATCATGAAAATAGCACTGGGAGAACTCTAAATGCAAAATAACCTTCAATTTATTTACAGCCAATCAAGTGTTCTTAATATTTATTTTCCTTATTAACTGTTCTCTAGACAGTCTGTACAGCATTTTTCTCTGGAGATCCACTATAACCAGGGAATAGAGTTCAATCTTGATCACAGTCTATGGAAAAATCATCTCAAGTGAACAGTGGGCCACTTCTTTTTAGAGGGCATAGAGAGCAACACTTACCCTGCTGACTTCCTTAGGAGCCGTTTCATCTAAAAGGAAACAAACAAAAAAATTAGGCACACTGTGAAGTTTCTAGACTGAATAAAGAACAAGATAACAAAACTTTGAACAATCTTTGCACATATGTACAAAACTTTTCTAACATGATTTGATTAAGTGATTGAAATATCTTGAGACTGGCTTGCATTTACAATCCTTTAAAAACTTCTAAAGCTGAAAAACAATTGAAATTAGGACAAAGTATGTAGGAATTCTATCCTGACTTGATAAGAATAGAAAATTTCATATATATAAAAATTAAGAGGGAAGCTGGCACAGGCCAACAAAACATTACATCTCTATTTCAATTCAGTAAGGTTATGGTTAGTACTGCATAGTCTGAGAATTGGAGGCCTTTGCTACCAAGTATGTGCCACCAATATCCTACAAAGAAGTTAGTGAGCAGCCTTAGAACTCCTGTTCCGAATATCAAAGATGCTAGCCCTGTTGACTTCTTCGGATGTGGAAAAAAAGCCTTGTTGCCGTAAGAAAATAAGAATATCACTGATGGGATCTGGCATAACACGTTAAAAGAAAATAGATTGCAAGATTTTATTATATACATACACAAACTATAATGTTTTGTCCTTTCAAATGCAAACAGACTTTCATGCATTTTTGCTAAATTTAATACATATAAATAAACACAAGTACAATATCAGAGCACCAGTTAAAACACTGAGTGGTATTTCTGAAAATGAGGGGAGAGCAGCTATACAGCAAGAACACATCTGCCACAGGAGGAGCTTCCAACTTTCAGTTTGACCACACCAAAAATAGCTTAAACGCACGTTTACAAACCTCCAGTTGGTTAGCTATTTCTGAAAACACTAAGAGAACTATTTGTAACCTTTTACTTGCTCCTAGGAATCAAATTACTATACTTTGGAAATTAAAATTAAGTCAGAAAATAGATTTAATCCCACAGAAAATACCATATGTTTGTATTTGCTAAAGGCTCTTCATATCTTGCCATTTAAGATGAACCATTAAACAATAAAGGCAGAAAAAGACCACATTTTCTAGAAAACATATTTGATACACAATTTCTGATGAAAGAATTCTCTACAGTAATACAGATTTCCCCTCAAAATTGAGTGATTTCACAACCGTGAGTGAATATTAGTCTCCTCTTAACCCCGGCCAAATGATATGCCACTAACTCACACATGCAGAACACGGACATAAACTTAATTCAGCTCTTTAAGGCAGTTCTGTTGCTTGCAGTGCGATGTGTAACACATGCTCTGCCATGTTCAGTGATGTTATCTTTCTGAACCAGACAAATCTACACACCAGTTACAAGAACATCCAGAGCTACGCCCAAAATCCATCTCCCCTACTACTGGATTTCTGACACTGAGCAACAGGAAATATGAACAGCAGAAAACAGAGTGATGACATGACAATTTCCTTGGAGAATACTCTCAGTTTTTAGTAACCAATGGATCAAACATTTCTTGAATCAGTGGTGATCCTTTTCTGTATAAAGGATGGGGTTTCCTTCCTCACACTTTTGTGGGGTAGGAGGGGTGTTAGATTTTGTTTGGCTGGTTATTAAACTTGAGTCATCAGTCTCCAGCATTCTCAAAATTCTATGAACTCCATAGTTCAAACACATAATACAAGAAAAACTATTTTGTTTTGAGTCTGTGCACTACGTATTTCATCTGATGCCCTCTATTCACCTTATTTATGGAGCCTGTGATCCTGCAGATCACTCAAACAAGTTCTTCTCTGCTTCATACCCCATCTAAACCTTTCCTGGTTTGAGAGGACTGGTCTGGTTTGCTGCTGGTAACTCTCACCACTCCTACTTCCTCTGTCCCACTGAAACTTGCTGGGGTGGGAAGTCCAGAATTACAGGCAATTCTGCAGCCCAAGAAAACACAGCTAAGACTTACAGAATGACACAGGGATGATTTAGGGTGTTTCCGTCTATTTGAAAGGAATAACTCCTAATATTTTACTTGTTTCTTGTTAGTTACTAAACACTGGGCTAACATTTTCAAACATTTATATTCTGTAATACTGATGTCTCTCTCTCAAAGCTGTAACTAAGACCCCCCCTACTGTGTGTGTAAAATTACTTTCCCCATATAAAGTAGTCAGCATTCATCAGAATTAACTTTGCCACCTGTTTTATCGCTCACTCAGTACCTTTAGTACCTTGGATAATTATACCCTAAAAGAAGTTTCAAAATTTTATCTTCCCAATTAACTTCAGCTCTGCATCCTTTTACCGAAGTCACGATGTATATGTTGAAAAACATGGGTAAATCATACTATTGATCTCCCTCTACTGGAACAAAATCAATCCATTGTAACATATCAAATATAAATAACTACCATCACAATTCTATCACTTTCATGCCACTGTAAGACATAACTGCCACTGCAATTTCAGCTTAACTACCTATACAATTCTAATTAACAACTGCACAGTACACTACAGATATGCAAAATAATCCTTATAGTAATTAAAGACAGCATACATGTGGAAAAGCTTCCATACTAAACACAGTCAAATAAGATAGAAAGAAAATAAGAAACGGAACAGACAGAAAAAAATCCACATAAGTTTGCTGTTTGGCACAGTATAAATGAGGATAGGTTTAGTTTGGCTTGGGGTTCTTTTTGTTGGGGAATGTGTGAAGAGGTGTTAAATTGTGTAACTGTTCATTTAATAGGAAAAAATCAGATTTCATTTTGCATATTAAAAAAAAACCCTCCCATTTCTTACTTGGATTTCTACGCGTGCATCTAAAAAAACCAAACCAAACCAAAACAAAGGCCAATAAGCTTTTGGCAATTGCAAGATGCTAAACCAGAGTAGTCACAAAGAAAACTTTATTGCAAAGCAAGTTTTCAACATCTCAGACATGAAATTTTGAGGCATTTACCATGGAAGCAATGATTCTAATGCCCAGTTAGTTTTATCATAGGAACTCTTCTGGAAAAAACAATATTGACTTTCTCTCTGGTCTTATGCTGTTCTTTTTTCTGTGTAGTTAAATACTACTGCTGGTACACTATTGTTGTTGATGACAGCAAACAAATGCTCAGGATTAATTCTGTTTATGAGATCCCAAATAGCTCTACAGTCACAGTTTCCTAAGGAATGTTTTCCCACACAGCAGATGTCAGATTGACCTAATAATCTTTCTTTTGAAAATTTGCTTTAGGCTTCAGATAATAAGACACAAGTTGTTTGTAATGCTATTACACCAGCATAGATATATTTGCTGCCTTTTTTTTCCCTTGAAAAGTGTTATACACCTATAGATCAATAGAAATTCCACATCAATTTGTATATATTGGTTAAAGACTGATCTCACCACCCTGAAATAAAGTTTACCAGGTTTAATTTATCTCTGCGGTAGAATGGCATCAGTCAGATGAAATTGGTCAGTCTATTTTAATTGCAATTTGCACCCTTGTTCTAGACATCTTAAATCTGGCAGCTTATGTCTCCACTGAATTTGTAAGATGTTTCAAAGACACCTCAGCCGAGGGTGAGTTTCCTAAAGCAGTAACTATCACACATATGCAACAGAAATTTGAAGCCATCACTCAAAAATGTTCTTGCTTCTTAATGCACAATCTCATTAAGAGCACCTGAACAATTTTCCTGATTTTCAACTGTCTGGATTTATTTCACAATTCTGAAGCACTTGTATTGTTACTTCACTGAAAACTAACTTAGACAGTTTGTTCAAACATGGACTTAGACATCGAAAGATTGATCACTGGTGGCACATTGTGTTTCTTCCCCTGAAGCAGGACAAAACATGAATTCTAGCTATTTTATACAAACAATACGATCTCCATTTTCAAGTTCCTGAAAAAGGATGCTCAGTTATTCCTTTCTTAAGTAATATGCATCAGACAATAAATAAGGCCTAAACCAAGACTTCACTGCAGATGGTAAGCAGAGAAACATATTGTCTGCCAGGTGTCCTAAAATTTTAATTCACTCCTTTGCATATAAGCAAACAGAGCACTACACACAATAGGATGCAGAAGACTCTGCATTTGACTTCATTAGACATACCTAAATCTGGCAAATTTGGAAGCTTATTATTTTCTATGGTCTTAGCCCACACTAAACTGATGAAACAGTTGGAGCAATTTTGCAGGATAGCTTATTCTGGTCAGAAAACTTCCAAAAGGCATCTTCTGAAAGTATCACCAGTCCTTGTGAGAACAGAAATGCTTGAGGAAGAGCCAGGTTTTGCTTCTGTTTACAAAACTGCTTAGTAGCACAAAACATACTGATGGTTGCTCCACACTTACACATCCATGATGATAAAAATCCTCAACTGTACCACGTATGTGACAATTTAAACTAATCTAAGAAGGGAATTTCCAAAAAATTATGATAAAAAAATTGCTTTATAATAAACAGACGTAGCTTCTTACTTCTAGTTAAATAGCAGGAAGAGGGATGTACCCCCAAACTTGTGGAATGATATCTATGCTGCATTTGCTACAAGTTTCATAAAATTCTGTAGAAGTCTCTGAAGTTTAATACACCTCAGCAAAAATCATGTTGGAACCCGGGCTCTGACCATCAGGAAGAAACTTAATACTTTCCAGCAGTAAATATGCTTTACCAAGAAAGTCTATGATTGTGTTTTATGGTAATTAGCCGATGACTTCATATCCTATTCAATACGGCTGTTGAATGACAAGAGTGTTAAACTGGTTAGCTCATCCACCTTATCAGTCAACGAGGTGCAATCACCATTGTTTATTACCAGACTGCAGCCACAAGACAACGGGCTGAAGAGTGTGTAAAACAATTTATCGTTTTTTCACACTTACCAGTTTACAGCTGTACCTTTTTCCCCGTATCTACGGCTTTTCTTGTCCAACACACAATTCTGCCAGGCTTTCACTCCACTAGCAGCACTGCAGCTTTCTTTAAAATTGATTACAGGTCTTGCAAGCATGTTTGGTGAAGGAAGACTCTCTTCCAGTAGCAACACAATTTCAGAACTACTCTTCTTAAATCAAACTTCATTTTCTCAGGTTTTTTTTTTTTTCCCCGCCCTTTGTTCCAGAAGCCCTGGTTGCCAAATATAAGGTATCCTAAGAGTTTACTGCAATCAATGTATCTAAGAAACAGCATTATCACTAATAATCTGTCCTCTCACTTTTGAAGAGAGCTGCTCCTTTACTTTTGAATATTTTTCAAATACCAAATTCAAACTTCAAAATTGAAGTTTTATTGTGTTCAGCAGGTGTTCTCAAAGAGAAGGAAAAAATTACATTGCCGTTGGCTCAAATACTACTTTGATATACACCTCAAGCAATTCCATTAAAATCAATAGAACTGCTACAGCATGCATTGGAAACCAGAAATGCTTTTATGTATTAAATGTCACGGCATTTCTGTTATGTATAGTGATTTGGGGGTGAAGGAGATGATTAAAAGAGAACACTGCTTGAAGCAGGTCCTACAAAGCTTCAACAGCCTGAGTAAGCCCCACTGGATCTTGTCCATTGCAAGACATTTGGATATTTTAAAAACATGCATATGTTTTGGACCCTGCTGGGCCTCTTGAGTTTGGCTTGTTTATTCCTAGCCCATGAATACATCTTCCCAACTGATAAGATGCCTGGAGAACTTTAAGGAAAGGCACTTCCTGCTGCTTTCCCAACATCTAGATATACAGCCCACACTCCACTTTGAGCCCAACGAGGCAAGGGGTGGGATAACACAGTTCAGTGCCATGACGTTCCCATCCCTGGCATGGAGGGAGGCTTCCAAGGCTTGTTGGCCCAAACAGACCAAGAAATTTCAGCAGGTTGTCAGCTTCTGGGGCAGGAAATACTGCATACGGCTCAGTGATAGCTAGAGAACATAATAATCTTATACATGTTAGGAAGAACGTAATCTTTCATTTACCCTGGGGAAATAGAGCATCAGACACCCACATTTTTAGTAAATTTTTTGCTTTTAATTATTTCTATTTTGTTCTCATTCCTACCTTTTTGATCACTTTATTCTTACCTCCTTCTGTTTAGAAACATAGAAGATTCTTTTTTAGGGAGAAACATGTCAATGTAATAAAACTGTAAGCTACTGGACTCTTAAGAGGTTGTTCTAAATTTTCAGATTCCAGTGTTTATCGCTACAGAGAATCAAAAGTAGAACAAGAAGCTTTGCAGCCTGCCTGATCTTCCTCTTTCTGCATCTCTGACTACATTGAAAACAAATGCCATGTTACTGAACTTTGCAGTAAAATCCTCAGAATTTGCAGAAAAATCGGGACTGAGCAGTTTTCTTCTCTTTAGAACCGCTGACAAAAGAAACAAAAGAAAACGCCCCAGAGGAAAAGCTTGCAGACGTCAACAAGGGTAAAGGATCATTAGAGCTTGAGACGCAGGTTACCGCATGGGAGGGTGCAGTGATCCAGTGCTAAACATATTTCTGTCAGGGGAATCATTTCAATTCCTCTGAAGAACCCATACAGTAACTACGACATAGGTACATTTGTATTAGAGATATATTTTATTTACTTTACTCTGGACACTGAAAACCAAGAAACTGCAAAAATGTTTAAATTAATCAGGGAAAAAACCTCAAGACGAAAAAGACAGACTAAAATTTACAAATTAAGCCTTTTTGCCTTCAGGATATTTCAGCTGATTTGTTAGTAATCATAATCAAGCTCTCAGTGACTGAGTTGAATATTACAGAATAATGATGTGCAGATAATTCATGACTTTGGAGTCTTTGAAAAATGACATGTTACACTAACACAACGAACAGATTGAAACCAAGAGAAGATTGAACTATTTACTACTTATCAGTACCACCACTGTGAGTAAAACATTTCGCTTGCAATGAGAACACTGTCAAAAAAAAAAAAAAAATTATAACTTCAGGGAGTGGAAAGGAACAGAATCTGTAACTACAAAATTATAGACAGTTCTCCATGAAAGATAATGACAGCACCTTATTAATTTCTGAACTAGTCAGTTTTATTCTAAAAAGATTTTATAATGACAGATAATTATAATTCACAGGAATTATATAACAAAAAATAATTTTAAAAATTATCTTTTTGGCTGCTCTACAACAACAACAAAATTCAAGACGTTGTGGGGTTCAATATTCTTCTACTGACATTTGAAAAAAGGCAAAATTTTAACTCTCTCTATTAGCAGGTGCGGTATTAAAAACTCTAGACCAGATTTAGAAAAGTTTTCAGGCAGGGATACACACACTATGATTTCCAAAAAATCTCCAGAGCAGGCTGGCACCCAATTCCTTGAAATGAAAGGAAGTTAAATACCTCAACAGTGAGTAGGTGTGCTAATTTACCACTGCTCCCATGAGAACGGCCATTCACTAAGTTTTAGAGACTCAGCCACTTGTGAACCTCTAAGATTATATTAATGTTATGGGAAATAATTGAGGAAGGTTATAATACTGAGCAGCGAGCTTACTAAAAAACAAGATAAAAATGTGACAAACACCAGTTGTCCCTGGCTGAAAATAAGAATGTTCCCAATGAAGCTCTGTTTATATAGCTCTGACTGGCCTTGTGTAACCTCGAGGACACCCTGCAACAGCCAACATCAGACACTCCAGCACCGGAACACATTACAAAGTTACAGTCCCTACGGTCCACATGCATCAGGAGACATGGTCATTAAACGGCTGGGCACATCAGCATCCAGATTATCCTTTGACCCAGACTGGTTCTCCAAGAGGTTCCACAAAAATTGACAGGCAGAACCCAGTCTTCAGTGGACTGATGATTTTCTCACTTCAGAGTATGCCCACCAGCACATCCTCATGCTCCACTATGCCATCAAATCTACTGCATACCAACTTTCAGTACAGAAACTTCAACACAGGCTTCAAACACAAGGGCTGGCTGTATCATCAGGCATTGATGATTGTCCCATCATAAGAATCTAGCTCCTTGAATTATTCAACCATAAGGAAGGGAGGTAAATCACAGTATATCTGTTATTAGGAACATGTGAAAGACTTGGTGACAGAAATCATCCCGTTCTTAGAGGCTGCAAGGCAAATGTGCCTCAGACACATTCACACAGAGAAGAGATTACATTGGAAATTTCAGACGGAATTCTCTACTCACAGCTCACCTGAGAGATAGATGTTAAGGAAAAAAAAAAAAAAAAGAAATGTCCAAAGGAAAACTGAAAATTCAGATCTTCAAGCTTAGAGTAAACGAAGCACTGGATGTGTTCATGCAAGACAAAATTTCTTTCATGTGCATTTTTTATTTAACAAACAAAATCCAATGCAGATGGTAAATTAATTGAAATACTTAATAAGAAATCAGGAAATACATAAAGAAATCCGCTGGGAAGCTAATAAACTATATCTTACACAGCAGTAAGAGAAAGTGGAAGTACCACTTCTGTCGGTGGAATAAAGGGAACCAGAGCCAACCGCACCTCTTCAGCACGGCTGAAGTTGCCACCTGCTGGGATAAGGAGCTGTGTCTATCTCCCAAATTGTCAATCTAAGAGAACTACTAATGATCACACACTGAGAGCCTGCAACCAAGCGAGAAATCTATTCCTGCAAGTATGAAAAGGGTAATTCATAATCTAAGTCCCTTCTCACCATGCCTTCAAAATGGTTTTGAAACAGTCATGATTGAGGAATCTCATAATTTGTCAGTTACAGCACCATTCTTCCCGACTTCCTTCATCAGGCCTGCCACAGAGTTCTGTCAACACCAACACGAGTTTCTTACGTAAGCAAGCATCACACAACCACTTGGATGAGGAATTTGGAAAAACAACCCCATGGCCTCTTCTTAGACAGTTCTTTATACACTACATCTACCTAATTCAGAAACACTAGAGCTGTCTTAATTAACCCATTTGAGTCTGACATATACTCAGATGGTGGCACACATACAAGACCACCCAGTTTTCACAAGCAGCACTAATTCCCCCAGGACCTACTAGGGGACCTGACCATTGCTACACACCAGGCCACTTGTTTTGACAACTAATTGCAGGAGTGAGATTAAGCCACCAAACAGTACACCAAAGAGAACAGCCTAATAACTACATAAGAAGCTGGTGGTTCAAAAGACAAACATTAACATAATTACAAAAAGCAAGACTGAAAACAGAAAGAAGAGCCAAAGAAAAGACTTTCAAAACAGAGTTTGAAAAGGAGGACAGGCAGGGAGAGAGGGACAGAGGTGCCAGGATGGGCAAGCAGCTTGGACAAAGACATCAGATGCTACCAACGGTGATGTGCTTTACTGACCTCTCTAGGATTATTTTACTTTCTGCCATGGTAGAAAACAAGACCCGGCAAAAAGAAAAAATACTGTTTATTGCAGATCAAAAAAACCCAAACTGCATCTAAAGAAAACCATACAGGTAAGTCACAAAGTAAGATTTGAACAAAAAAAATTCTTTTTGTTTGCAATATTGTTCACTGCTACTGTTAATGAAAAAAGGATGCTGAAAACTTAAACCTTAAGCTTTAAAAATACAGCTGTCAAGAATAAGAAAAAAAAAGGTAGTTGCTTCAGTGTGCTTTGCCATATTCCATCAAGTGAACAGATGGCATTATTAAAATTCTAGTAGAATGAAGTATTTATAAGTTCATTAGACAATACTAACTATACAAAAAAAGACAGCAATATTGCAAATAAAGCTGCTGGATTCAAAATAGCATAAAAGTACACATAAGGGTTATAAAATCACATTTATGAGTTAGTATACAAAAACAAATATGCCAAATGAAACAAAAGCACAAAAGAAATGCAGAAAAAGCTCTATAAAACAGTAATTTATTTTCCAGAGCCACTTCCAAGTTACTCCATGCATTCTGAGCCTGAATTCTATAAAAAGGACTTCAAGTTTGACAGTCTCTAAGTCAGCTGAAAGGGAAAAAGCCTGTTACATTTGCTTTTCTTTAAATGTATATATAAGATTTATACTGTGATGTACAATTAGTAAGAATGAAATTGCTCCAGAAATAATCCACACAGAAATGTAAGTCTTATTCTCTGAGGTAATGTTCTTAAAAAATAAACAAAAGGCCAGCCAAATGCACCTAGCACATAGGTCAGTGCTTTTAAATGCTGTACCAGACTGACTAATTTGATACCTGAGTTGCCTTATCTGCTCTTCTCTTCATCATTTTAAATTATCAGCCTACACTGAATTCACTCTGGAATTACTGATTTGTAACTGCCTTACTTTCTATTGTCTTTCTTCCAGCCATAGCAATGTCTCGACTTGGTAAAGTGGTGTCTGTTAGGATTCTAATTAACTTGAATAAGATGCACATTCCTGTCACCTTCAAAATGCGCCAAAACGGATTGCCTATAAAAAGAGATAGCTAACAAACTGAAAATACAGCTTTCACTCCAAATTAATTTATACCAGTTCCCATACATGCAGATTTATTCAAATGCACACCACTTCTCTCTGCAACTTTTATTAGTACAATTGATGTTAATGTTTGACTCCTTTAAGCACCCTGCCCTCTCTGCACATATTTTATGAAGTCTAATGCATCATTCTTGGAAAGTCCTTGCTTTGACACCTACATGGAAAATGACTCAAAGAGGGACATGTACAATTTCAAAGCATGAATCTTTCTCCAGAATTTAAAGAATCGCATGGCACTTTTCTTTTGAGGGATCCATTAGCACAGGAGAACATCGATCTGTTGGAGTGAGTCCAGAGTAGGGCCACCAAGTTGAGCGGAGGGATGAAGCACCTCTCATACAAGGAAACATTAAGAAAATTGGCTTTTTTCTCACCCTGGAAAAGAGAAGACTTTGGGGTTAAGTAATTGCAGCTTTCCAGTACCTGAAGGGAGCCTACAAGAAAGATGGAGAGAGACTGTTTACAAGAGCACATAGTGACAGGACAAGAAGAATGGATTTGAAATGAGAGTAGATTTAGATCTGACATTACAAAGAAATTCTTTACTGAGAGGGTTATAAGGCACTGGAACAAGCTACCTAGATAAATTGAGGATGTCCCATCCATGGAAGTATTCAAGGCTAGGCTGGATGGAGCTCTGAGCAACCTGGTCTAGTGAAAGGTGTCCCTGCCCAAAGCAGGCAGCTTGGAACTGGATGATCTTTAAGGTCCCTTCCAACCCAAATCATTCTGTGATTCTACTACCTAAACCATATCCAGCATTTTGTCATTGTTTGTCTATTACTTAATCAGATGCAACTGATGCCATCTCAGGTTAGAATATTTGAAACTGTCTCTTCCTGAAGAGATGAACCTACCTAGAAAGGAATGGCAAGGTGTAGGTCCACACCAGGAGAAACCAATTTAAGCCTGAACTGCCACCTCTCTGCTCTCCCCACTGCCTTGGGGCAGTCTACAGCTGCAGATATAATCTAGAATTACATAAGCAAAATGACCAATGCATGGGAAATGCTGAATATACACACACTCAGGGATGGAAGCTGAGGGCGGACAATGCAGGCTTAAATCAACCAGAGTTATTTCCTGGGAACAAGAAGGTCCTGGCCCAAGCAAACACTGCTTGAGCAGACACTGGCATCTCAGTTTCCTAATGACTGGACTGTTCAAGGCTGGTTGGTGCCAACTAAAGGAGCCTGAGATTCTGAAGACTCTCAAGGAGGCATTGAAAGTTCTCTTTGCTACAACGATTGGTACTTTTTTTTTTTAACATAACACATTCATTCATATGTGATAGCTTAATATTTAATAAAACAAAATGCAATTATGGCTTCCTTCAGGCTGGGGGCATGGACACATCATCTTTAGTAAAATGTAGCAGTTGCAGAGATGTCTAGATTTAATGGTTCTTCCATTCTAAGAACATGATGATGTACATCAACATTCATTTCTATTTATTAGTTTCCTGTAGCACAGGACTGGAATGAATAAGAAGCTTTAGTATGTTTTAGGTACCTGTAGAGAACGAGAAGAAAGGTTTTATGTAAGAATTCACACTATTCTCTTCAAATCTTGAAACAGTTCTTAACAATCAAGACAAACACTGGTAAGTTTTGTCCGAGTACACTCTTTCTTTTGGTCAATCCTGCATCTAAATGATTTAGGATTGATGGTTTAGATGATAATATTTCAGGAACAGTTAAAGAGGAAGGTGATTAAGATTGAAAATTATCTTTAGCCTCCTAGATCTGAATTATTTAGCCAAATCTCAAGTAGAAAACAAGCATGGAGAGAAACTTGCTTTGACAGCACAATGAGAGATTCCCTAACCTTATTCTAAAAGACGCCTGTGATTCCAGTAACTGATTTACACTGTATTATTGCCTTTAATATTTTCTTTTTCCATTACAATTCCAGATATACTGGAGAAATGCAAACCTACTCCCTAATCTACTTTTGTTCGCTTGCCGACCGTAGTACGGCAATGAAATTGGATAAGGTGCGTCTATGATACCAATGACAGGGTAAAAACGCGTTCAGTTCCAAGAAAAACCCATTGCTAGAGACTACAATTTTTTCAAAGACATTTTAGGGGGAAAAAAACCCATGTATTATGTTTCAGTTTTGTCTGGGGAGAAATACGACCTACACGGCTAGAGAAAATTTATTCCTATGAATAACTAAAACAAAAGATTACCATAAAATAAAAAACTATGGCTCAATGCTATAAATGGGTGGATGCACCCTGCTGTGCAGTAGAAAGTAGAAAATAATGGCTGGCTTTCCAGCGGAAAGGCTTAGGAGTCAGCCATTGGTGCAGACGGGGTTCTGTCCCCAAAGACACGTTGGCTTTGCAACATATTGAAGGTAGTTTAGAGTGTAAAAATTGGGGAAAATAGTCTTTGAATTTTGTCTATCAGCTGGTCAATGCTAGTCATAATCATATTTTGATTAGTACATACTTTGATCCACGTAAAAAACAGCAAAATAAACATTCAAAAAGAATTCTTTTAATGACGAAATACGGTGTTCTCCTACTTAATATCACTTTGTAATTATGAAAACAAGCAAAAAATCTGTATTGAATACTTTAAAAGTTCTCATTTGAAATATTATCAGTCACTAAACTTATTTCTTGTTCCATACGTGATTTAGCAAGTGTCCTTTAATTCGGTGCATAAGAGGATTTCCCACAAACATAAAACAAGTATATAACTGCATGCATTCCTTTAGAAACTCTAGGGTGTTGGTTTAAGATGACAGCGCAAATTAATATAAACAGGACTTATTACTTAGATTGCAACTTGCTATATCTTGGAAATTAGGTTGTCTTTAAGCCCAAAGAAACCCAGGTTCTGTAGCATCCTACTTCATGAAAATCAGCAAGAAAATGAAATAGAACAAGTACTCCGTATTTGTTTGCATCTGTGGGGTGCTAATTAGTTGAAAAGGGTTAGTGTCTCAGCCTGCCATCACCGACAGATTATACAATCCACTCCTCTTTCCCATAGCCTACAGGCATCTACTCCTGGTTTTGCCCTTTTCTCATCTGTCCTATGCTTCCCCAAAGGGCTCTCCTTTCAATACGTAAGCGAAAGAAAGAAACCACCTGGTAAAGCCATTTCATATTCCAATATTTACTGGGAACATAGCTAAGGATGTTTACAAAAAGCATCAGTGGGATAAGCAGGTAAGCTGTTTTCTAAGCTTCTCTACTGACAGAGCAGCTCAGTTTTTCATGTATTATGCCACAGTATCTTTGAAACACTAATCTTCAGATTAGTAATTTTCTAGTAAAAACTAAAACTAGTAGTGAAAAATTTGTAAGATTCTGAATTTGTTCAAGGTAAGGATTTACAAGCTTTTATAAGATAAGGATTTATAAGCAAGTTAGGAGGGTTCTTCAGATATGAGTTCAGTATGAAAGGCAGGAGCAAATACGTACTGGCAATTTTTTTTAACCTATTCTTTGCATACAGTAACTCTTTGGACAGTCACTGAGACTTCATCTTCAGATGCGTTTCAGGAGCAAAACAACAAGAGCTTTGTACCATCAACTCAAAGAAAGGCACCACTGTTCATGTATTTTCCTGCAACATTTCAACTGGTCATAAGGAATTCCAGATTTCTTTTCTATGAAAAAATACATTCTGCTTTTGCATTAACCCATGCCCTTCTGTCAGAATTAATGAAATGAGCTGGAGCTTTTTGATGTTTTTTTCTCGTGTATATAGATGCCAGTATCTGGAACTCAACATATATTTTGTGCAGTCACCAAAATGAAAATGTGCAAAGATTAAAGATGTCAAATTAAATATGTTTAACTAAATACAATCCCTTGAAACTAATCTGAGGTACTTTCAAAGAAGAGGTCAGACTGAGATAGCAGGATTACTGAGAGGTCAGAACAGAAGTTCAATACTTTCTCAAGATTCCTAATCTGTTTCCTCAAGGAAACACAAGAGTTACCAAGCCATTTTCCACTGATTCCTCCTCTAGGCTTGGATCCTGGACATGTCGTAAAAAGATTTTCAAAACCCAAGGTGATATCTGATGCAAATGTCCCAAAATAAGTCCTGGTAAGAATGAAGAAACATCAGTCCTTCTTTTACTTTATTCTCCATATTAAAACATGTGAGCTTGTCACTTACCACAGCAAAGATTTTCATTAACCTTTTGAGACGTACAAACGAAGCCTCAAGGTTATGAAAACTGTCAGGCCAGGAGCTCTTATCAAATACTTTTTTCTAAGAGGTAAAAGTTGAGTCAGAACTCAGCAAAGTTTTATGAAATGAAGCCAGAAAGTTCTTGACTGCCTGTCTCTGAGACAAATCTCACCTAACCACTGTACAAAAAATGCTTCTGTTCCTGCATTCTTTAAGAAAATCCATCTTCAGAAAGAGTACTGAAAGACAACCAACCATATCTGAGGGATTTGGACGTACCATGAGAGACAACCTTGAGACCAAGAAAAACCATTCCCTCACTGTGACATGTAAAAAGAAATGGCAGACCTTGGAATGAAAACCTAGTAAAATTGTGTCTCTCCCAACAATCTTAGAATTAAGAAATATATTAATATATATTAAAAAGATGAGGGAAGTAGAGAAAATTAAATAACACCAGGCTTCATTCTGCCTATTTATCAAAAGGAAAATAAAGTACAAATACAAAAGAGATGATGCTGAGCCAAGCAGGTGTTGATTTCAATGCCTGAAGATCTACATAAAGACAAACGCTCAGAAATAGCCAATAATTTCCTAACGGTCTGCAGAAGAATGAGCTCTTCAAAAACTCAACTAATTATTTATGGAGCTGAGAAAACTTCCAGAGAAAATATAGCATTATTTGAAACAAGCTTTTACTTTAAGGTGTGTCGAAAAATAAAGAAAAACATGTATCATAACTTGAGTACTATGCAAGATTTTATACACATTTATTAAGAATGAAGAAAATCTAAATCAAATATTCTCTCCCTTTAACTAGATTTACAAGAAAAAAAAAGAAAAGAAACAAGCTAAACCTCTAACATGACATTTATTCCTGAGGATTCTGTGCATATAGCTTTTTTTCTTTCACTGTTTCTATTCAAAGTATTATTTTGGCACTGTTATCAGAAACCTGCCCAATTCATTTTTTTAAAGCTGGCCTCAGAAATATTGCTAGATTTTGTCAGCACTTCTATTTTCCTAGAAGTGCTCCACAAGCATCTCCATATGTAGCTGATGGACAGCTACATAAACCAAGAAATGCTTAATTCAGAATGATAACAAGTCATCATGATAACATTTATGAACAGAAACTGCATTGCCACTGTCAAACCGCAAAGAAAACATTCAAATCACCCATATCATCCAGAAAAAAAGCTTCATTTTGGTGAGCTTCTTCAAAGTGTGTTTAAAAGAAACTTGTTTATATCCCTATATAAAAGGGTCAACCTCAGTAATGCTTAAATAAATCCGTGTGGAAACATACAGCGTGTATTCCAAAATTTGAGCCTATCTATTCTCAAATCATAAAGACCTATTTGTGATGTAGGAAACTGCCAACATGGGCCAGGGGTTCACTCATCAGTGTTTAGATCTAAAAATGGTCACTAAAAGATGCTGGATTGGACCATGACAGACAACAGTATTTCTGAGATCTCCCTCCTATGTTTTTGTGGATCTACAATATTGTTCTGTGCCACCTATTGTGAATTTTGAAGAGCCATAATTGTTTCTGTACCTGCTCAAACTATGTTGATTCAAAATTTGATAACTGTTATTAATCAGTGCAATAAAAAGGTTTTGATGGAAAAAAAACCCTCAGAACACGTGAAAATGCTTGTAAATACCCTTTTCCTAAATTATATGGTGCCACTTTCTCTGTACTTGAATGTATATATATATATATTCACTGTACTTGGTGCATACAGTTGGCTGCTACAATAGGTACTCCAAACATTGAAATGTATCAGAGAATTATGGCCACTGTTTACTCCTCAGAAGTAGAACTTTTTGAAGAATACAATCATGTTGGCATACAGGGAGATGACAGTTATTTTCTCCAAAAATTGTTTCGGCCAGAGAACAGTTGGAAAACACAACCTGGTAATAGTACACATTTGTAAAAACAATCATCTTTAAAACAAAAATTTTGTTTAAGCAAAGCAACAGACAACAGGGAGAATTCAGATTATTTCTTGATCTCATTCATGATTGACCATGAAATACATACATAATGGCAAACCAGCAGGTGTCACAATGACATGGCTTCCTAAGTTATACAAAGCAAAAAGAGCATATTGTGGTAATTTAAAACTGCAATTGAAATAATCTCCTCTCCCAGAAGAGCGTTCACTATGTGGGTCATGACAACTCTGATTTAAAAAGAAGGGTCACTGTGTAGTTACTAGCTTAAAAAGTTGTTTTGACAAGTCTCCACAAGTGTTCACTGTAAATCCAAAATCACTGCCCAGCAAGTCCCCCATAATAAACATCTCTTTATTGCTATACAAATACCTGATGCACTTCACGAAGGTATTTCCAAGTGTTCACAATGAACCCTCTTGAATTAAAGTAGTATAAATATAACAAGTCTGTCATCACTTCCCCACCCCAGTGAGCAAAACCTGATGTCAGTTACATCCAATTGCTATAAACACTTCAAAAACTCACAGACAGTTCTTCTCCCACACCTATTATTGAATCGTGTCTTAATAATTTCCTAATCCTTGCTGCTCATCAACACCAGCATTCTTTTTCTCTTTCCCTTTCACTCCCCATACTTAATGACAAATGAAATGAAACAAGTACTTTAGGACGAGGACCAAGCAACTTGTAAAAGAGCTTCCTTCTGTTACCTGAACAAACAATAAAACACACTGAATATTCTACCTTTGCATTAAAAAAGAAATGTGGTAAAGTCTCTTAATCACTGTTACTCAGCAATTTCAACCACACAAACATCTTTTTTTGTAGCCAAAGATCATCACTTACGGGTATCTCTGCAAACTGCACGTTGAAAGAAAGAATTAAATAATTTAGTTCCGTATTGCAGCTATGTAACACAAGTCTGAAAAAAGTACTGTCTCCAAAGAGTATCAAAGATGCCTTATTGTTTCAACTGGAGAGACTTCTTGCAGCTTATCTAAGAAGATCCATGAACAATGTGTTATAATATAAAAACCCAGTTTCTTTTCCAGTATATTCAAATGAGTTATTAAGACAATCTGACTCACAATTTGAACAACGGGTGGTACAAAAATCCCAGAAAGGCAGGAGAAGTATAATGACAGAGAATAATGACCCTATTCTGCTAAACTAAAAGTCCATCTACTCAAGTTTGTAGTCTACAACAATGGCTAGTAACAGCTCATTTAGAAAGGAAACGAAAAAAAGTATGAAGAATTTACACTATATGAAAAGGAGAGAAAACAGACTACAGATGTACAGAGTAACTTACTCCAGTATGTCCTCGGAGCAATCAGATGCTTATGAATTTTCTCAGCTGGAGGCTGCATCAGGATCATAGTATGTAACAGCTCTTGATGAAGTATTTCTTCTTTGGAATGTGTCTAATCACTTTTTGAACCCATTTACATTTTTAACATCTCAAATATATTATGCTAATGGGTTCATAATTTAGACATGGGTTGTGTGAAAAAGGACATCCTGTTGTTTCAAATCTGTAGTCAATTTGTTTTGCAGGGTACCCTTCATTATTCTGCTATGGAAAAGGTAAATCTGTCAACTGTCTTCATCATGACAGTCATAATCATAAAACTTCTGCTACAGTTCAGGTCTTTTGCAGAATAAAGAATCCCCCTCTGTTTGGTAGTAACATCACAAGTCAACATAATGTAAAGATAATAAGGAAGATAAGCTTTATCGAGTTAATAACACAATCAGAACAGGGGGTCCTTTTCTGGCTGAATTGAACCGGATCCAGAGCAAGAAATTCAGACCTTGCTAACTTCCCTCCACCGTAACAACAAACCCCCTACAAAAGAACACAAGATCTATAGATAGTAAATGAGCATCCTCTAATGCTATATGATTAGTTAAGTAGATGTAAATGTCTTCACGGAATTTATACAAAAAAGAAACTGAATTATACTTTTGAGAAAAAATAATTCTTTAACCTAATTGTTCAATTAATTCTTTCTTAGCTTTTCTGTCCTTATGCTTAAACAAGAAAAATTCTTCACATAAAATTTATACTTATGATTGGCTTAACACCCACTGACACTGGTTTTATAACCCATTACCACTTCCTGCCACACCTCTACACCTGAGCTTTAAGTGTTCCACTAGGGAAAAAAAAATCCATTCCCCTCAGACCTAGAAAAAATTACCATATACAATCTCCTCCTGTTCCATAATTGACAGTCAGACATTTTGCTCAAATTGTCTAAAGAATTAAAATGATTAAACACAATTAAACTCAGCATACTGTTATCCAAGTTTATTTGCCATTGATAAAGTCAGGTGAAGTGGTTCCTCCAAGCCTCACATGCTGCTAGTCAAACAGTTCATTGTCCCCCTCAGCTGTGCTGATGGAAATGTTAGCTTGTCATATATATTGTATCAACAAAGAGATCTATGTTTAAAAAAAAAAAAAACAACAACTTCCTTTCTTGCCTGTTTTTTGGACTTCTAGAAATACAGATTAGAGATATCTATGTATCTGGTTAACTTTGCTCTTCTAAGTATCCTTAGAAGGTGGTGCTACCTGTACAGAGCATCTGAACTTCAAATTAACCTCAAATTTCCAGTGACTTAATGATGTTTCCTTTTTGGTTGCATTTGGCTGAGCTCTCTGTCTGTTCCCAAGCTCTAATGGCTGATTTTCCCACTATATTCCTAGCATCCCTCCTTGAGCTGTAATAGCTAATTCAGGCTAGGCCTAAAGAAATGGAGGAATGAGGACTGGGCTTGAATATCACCAGCACCTGATTAACTTTGCACCCATAGCATGGCTTGGATCTTGCCAATTTATGCAAGACAATATTTGCGATCAGATGAGAGGACTAACACCTGCCTAGCACTATTCCAGATGGTAGCTTGAATGCATCATATTTGGGAGTGAAAAAAAAGCAGTTTAGCCTCGAAGAAGTGATACGCCATGCAACTAGGCCTCAGAGGCAAAGATCAACACTTTTATCTGACACTTCATGAGATTCTTTTGAGTTTGCCTGCACCTGGATTTAATTTTCAGGACATCTGAAGTTTTACCACCTTACTGTGCATCATTTTTTCAGAGAGCTTATGAAAATAAAAATCCCTCTCAGAATACTAAAGTCCTCTGTAGTGAAAATTGTCTAGGAATTCCATAGTTTACTTCCAAGTTCTTAGCAACTTCATAATCTTCAGGAGAACTTTTTCTCCAATACCTGGATTTTTTTGTCCAATATCTGTATCTTTGAAGATAACTGAGAAAGGTTCATCTCAAAGTTTTGTGGGTTTGTTTCTTGTTGGATTTTTTTATTATCTGAAACTTGAGTGCACGTTTTGAACCACATTTCTATCTACATGCCTAAAAACAGCTTCAAAGTGTTTGTATAATATTTGTGACACGAATCTTCCCTCAACAAAACTCTATGGCAGCTAAGCAGAGGTAACAGCGTTCATTTATGTGCAATACATGTATCCCTCCTAAAACATATTTCAACAGGTACCATCTCCTGAAGGAGTTATTATGGAATGTATAGAAGTAAATCAATGGGAATGAAGTCATGCTTAGGCCATCCTCTTGCTGAATGAAATGGGAATATAATCTAACATTCATTCATAAAACATACCAAAAAAAACCAACCAAAAAACCAAAACCAAAAGCAGTTTATTATAGTTCAGTTGAAAGGTAATTGCCAGGATTTTTTTCACCATGCAGAGTATGAAGTAATTTTTGGACAAAGCCCTTCATCTACCAATGACCACTAGGACAAATAAAGGGAGTATCTATGACTCACCATGAAAAGTACACACTTTAAATGAGCTGCATTAAGTCTGATAGACAAACACAGGACAACTAGCCTAAAATTCCACCTAATCATAGATATTTTAAAGGATAAAGTAACTGAATCACCATCATTATTAGCTAAATCACTACAGAATCACACACTGTAAATTTCTGGTCTTCATTAAGGCCAAACTACATCTGTGATTTACTGTTCTGTGTATATGGTCTGATTTCAAAGCCTTAAGACAACAGAGCAGTTTCAGAAGTAAAATTTCTGCTGAAAATCTTCACTAAAAGCCAATATGAGGTTAAGACAAGTATCATTAATTGCTTCTGCCCACAGAAACATGAAATCATCCATTTAAAGCATGGCATTAACATTTATATCCAACTAGACATCTCCACTGTAAAAGATGAATTTTCATTCATCCTCAGGGCTTCCTGTACTTCCTGTGATATAGAAGAGACGGCAGAATTTTTACACATCTATTACACATGGATAAGGCATTGAGAACTTTGCTGAACTGAGTTTTCACTACTTGCATACAGAACATCCACAAATAAATATCCTTTCTTTGTGCACACGTAAGAGACTATCACACTGTGTGACTGCATACTTCGCTTTCCTCAGAGAGGCAAGCCTCATTCAATGGACAGAATGAGCAATGTTATTTTATAACACCCTACAGTTATTTTACATTTTGTCATTTTATCCTTATTGTTCTATCTTTGATTACAGGCCTTGTCTAGCCAACATTAATGAAGTTAATACTTCTATACTTGGATTAAAAAGTCCCATAAAAGTTAATGACTATCCCCTTGTTATTTATTTCTCTCTCAGCTTACAGACCATGGGAATGTTCCTACTCCATTTCAATGCAGGTAAAACAGGTTAGCTAACATTGACATAAATAGTCATTATTAAAAAGTGTTGGTTACGTGCGTATACAGTCTCCACATACGTCAGTAGAATGGATCTTCTCTACCAATTAGTGAGAGATTTTTTTTTTTTCTTTTTTTTGCTTGATTTTTCTACTTTAAAAATAAAGATCCATGTACAGGAGACAAAGAATCTGAAAACAAAGAACAGCAGGGCCAGACAAGATCCAGGAGTGCTGTCTCGCACAGTAGGGAAATGGTTTTGTACTGCATGCAACGTTAATTAACCCATTACTGCAACACTATCTCTCTTATACTGCCCACTCCTTACAAAAGGTATTGATCATCTGGAAATGTTCAAAATGTAAACTGCAGAGAAACAGTAAGAAAACTGGAACACCTACTTCTCAGTATGACACTAAAAGAAGCTCCGTGTCGTAATTTACTGAAAATCTGAGAAATGACAAAAATCAATGTCTGTTTATTTTCTAATATAGCTAGCAGTACTGAGCAGAAAATGATTCTGTGAAGCCAAGCTTATAAGTAAGGAGAAACAGTATTTTTGAGTAGACAGAAAAAGCATAAACACTCCTAATTCAAGACTAACAAAGACACAACAAACATTAGTATAAGTACATGTTGAGAATAATTGCTCCAGATATAATGTGATTAACATAATTAGTTCAAGAGGGAACTCAGACCAAGCAGTGACGTCTACTTCCTAAGGCCAAACATATCATCATTAAAGGATTACCCTCTGCAAATCTCTGACCAGCTAAACAATTCTAAATATGCAGAACTCCAGAAAAACAGAAAAATCACCTCCTTCACCTGACCCACCCAAAAAACCCCAAAAAAACAATCAAACTCTCACCTTTTTCAGCAAATTAGAAGAAAAAAAATGTACCAAGCTCCTTTTAGTACTGTTAGGATTTTTCTAGTGATAGCCATTTAAATAGCAAAGAATAAAATTAGTAACTGCTTCAACATCAAGATACACACCGAAAAAAAAACTTCATCATCACTCAAGACCTCAATATTATCTACCAAGAGGTCACTGCTCAGTATTTCTGTACTATCAATACACTTAAAAAATCCTGATCTATCTAATCTAAACATCCTTTCCTTTAACCTTTTCTGTCCAAAAAAACAGACTGGCAACACCACAGGCAGAAACTTGTTCACTAACTCCTTCTCAATATTTTCACAGCCAAAATGAGCCCACTTCTAAGTTGATTCTCTTCTGATTATTTAAGAGAAAACAATAAAAACCCCATTGAACTGGTCACCCAGGAAAGAAACCATTTCACCTCGGGTAATTATACCAAGTATTTCAGAAAATGATGCAGCAATAAAACAATTTTAAAAAGCAATGGCACAATACAACAGTCTCCCCAGGAATCTGCTCCAAAATTCTTCTGTGCCTCAGACACACGTACGCCATTTTCATTATCTGGACTAAAATGGCATTCCTACGTAGAGCTCCACCACAGAACCAGGAAGTGCCTTAGCCTGTCTGCCTCCGAAATACTGATACTAACATAAATTATCCAGACACATGAAAAATGGCAACCTGCAAATTATGCCATGCAAAAGTCTACCAATGAGTTCTATCTCTGTGGAAGTGAGGACTATGCCAAATACACAGATAAATAGGTTCTACATAGTCAAGCCCCCAGATACTGTTGCAACTTTTCTGATTAAAACATTCATAGTAGAGACCCTTTTTATCAGTCTGGATATTATCCCAGGAAAGTAGCGCTGTCAATATCATAAGTTACCTTGGTTCAGACCGAAAAAAAACACCTAAATCAACATTTTGTATCTAACTGGCCATCAGCAAATGCTGAGTGAAGAGCAAGAACACAGCAGGCAATTATTCCCGTTGGAATTGGAGGATACATCCTTTCTGTCTTATTTTGAGAAAAATAAAAATAAATTTTAAAAAACCAAAAAAAGGCATCAAAACACATAAATAGTGGGGGTTGGTAGTAAGAAGCTTTATGTGCTACTACTATGGTGTCAATGGTGCAGAGTCACGCACTGCCCAAATAATTCCCACAATTACTCTTGCTTTTTGGCAAGTATTTGTTGCCTGCTTGGATGTCACGAACATAAGCACAGCAGGGATGCATCAGAATAAAACAGCATGTCTGCAGCATCAATGAAATATTAAGACACCCTAATTATAAATCAAGGAGGTTGTTAACATGCTGCCATATCAGTTCCTCTTGCCTAGGCTGGGGAGAAGTCAGAATTACAACAAGCTGGGGAGCACCACAGCAGTGACAGTCTCCAGATTCTGAGTATCCTTCACCTACACTTCTACAACTACTACCCTGCACTACAGAACAGGTATCTCTGCGTAGTCCTCAATAGATAACAAATCAAGAACAGGCTTNCAGAACAGGTATCTCTGCGTAGTCGGTGCAAAAAGGCACAGTCCTCAATAGCTAACAAATCAAGAACAGGCTCCATTTTCTTCTTTATAATTCTGGCAGCAAGATGACATCTATTTAGCATACACATACTGACACATATCCTCCTTGCATGTATCTTTTTATATACACTATCCTTGCTTATGGAAATGCATGTTAGCCATCCTTTCACCTATTTAACAACCTTAGGCAAAACGCAAATAACATTCCTCTCCACACCACCTTTTAAAAGCAGGCATACGTAACATAATTAAAAGAGTAAATAATGGAATAACTATGATCTAATGTAGAAATATGTACTTCGGTATTCCTTAACAATAAAAACCTAAAGACAGACTTGCTCCATAAATAGAGCCACACATCAACACCTCTCAAAAACTCTCTACTTTGTCTCTTACAGGACTGTAGCCAACTTTAAAGCCCATCATACTGATATCTTAAAACCTGAAACTGCAGTGCCAGAAATCACTTTTCATACAGAACTTTTACTTTTTATGTGTCAGTGATGCAGCCTAGTACAATCCAAACATTACAGCATATCATACAAATGCCATATTAAGCAATTAATTTCTAATTTCTGCTTTTTTTTGTTTTGTTTTGTTTTTTAACATGTCAGTTATGAAATATCAGTTTCCTGGTAATGCAGTAAGTCTACAGCACTTATAAGATGATAACTTCTGAGATAATCAGTGTCATAATGTGTACTGAATGTACTATTTGCCATTTAATTTTTTTAAATTGTATTTATTAATTACTTATCAACAGCATTTGTAGTAACAATGGCAAAGCACCTTAAGTTCCCACTATACATAGCTTTACATGTTTTTGGCAAATATTGCTGGAAAAAAAATAATGTATAAACCTGTTAATGTATCCAGATTCAGCAGTAATTAAGCACATGGTCACGCACTGTGATGAACGTGACGGCCATGGGAAGAGATGAGTTTTTTAAGTGATATAGGCAGCTTTCCATGTAGAAATTCTGTGTCAGTACAGTTTGTCCTTTCTTCTAATTATAAGAGGTCATTAAAAAGATTAGGAAAGACATCTATGAAATTCAGTATCAACAGTGTAAAAGATGCACATCTGGCTTATAATCAATGTGCTTAGCCTCTTATTGTTGTGGCAGTGAAGCTTCAAATAATGTAATTAAGGTTGGAATTTATAAATATTTTCCTGAGAAATTTGTTGGAAGATGAGGATCTATCCAGCAGCAGAGTCTAAAGCTTTCTTCATATTATGGCTCTGGCTACAATCATCTGCCACTTTTGCTTGAATGATAATGAAAGAGGGCAATGGAAGAAGTCTCATGAGTTCTGTCAGTATTATATCTAGGCATCTGGAAAAGAAAAGATCTCCTTCTGGCAGATTAACTCTGCTATGATCTGGATAGGAAAAACTGAAAACTCGAGTGTTTGGGTACTACAAATAGAGTTGTTTGGAAATTCTGTGTGCAACAATACAAGGCCTGGGTATGTTCTGAGCATGTAATTTATTGGTAGATAACAGTCAGAGTTCAAGAAGTTGCAGTGAATACCCACATATCAGCATAAGCAGCATTCCCTCCCCATGCTATCTTTGAAACTTTTCTCCAATACACCAGAAAAACAACAACAACAAAAAAAAACAAGTTAAAGAAAAAAAAAGTCTTATTATCCCAGGTAGATCACCATCACCATGTCATGAGCAACTTCCACTAGCATTTACCATGATAGATACAACATTTAAGCCATACACACTGAGGACAGAACTCTTTATATTTTGGGATGTAGTTATACCTTAAACACTGTAGTATTTACTGATTTCCTCTCTTTTTAATAATTTAGGTTCAAAAAAAACCCCAAACCATCCAGAGTAATTAATTCAGTGAATCTCAGTCATAGATAAATTCTGGTTCATTTAAGTCCAAATCAGACATTTCAGTTCATGTTCATGCTAATGAAACTCAGATAAACTCCCCTGGCTGCAGGCCCACTGACTTCTGGCTGAAGAGAACACACAGCTGGACGTCTGTGAATCAGGCAGGACACCATTTCTGCATATAGGTTAATGACTGTTCTGCGTCACCAAAGTGTAAGAGTACAGACACTAAGCCAGGGACCTCAAAACAGCATTTTGCCTGCCTGGCAAATTTCTAATAAAAACAAAGCTTATTTTTCTGGCTGTATCACATTACATGATGTGAGCATTTGTAAAGTAGGCTAGACTGAAGCAAAAGGAATAGAGAGAAAATTATATCCCTACTGATGTAAAGTGACCTAGGCCACACAGCCACTTTAAGTCACCACAGATCTGTGCTGACACCAAAAGAATCAGTTCCATCCTCTCTCCCTCATTTCTCACCGCCACCATAACTCAGGCAGTAGAATTTGTACATACATAACATATGCTAAGTAAATCAACTAGCAAATTTCTTTCCTGAAAATACTGCATTCTGAAAAATTAGGATATTTTGTTATCAGAAATACTTTATCTGACTACAGGCTTTATCTTTCCAGAAGAAAATCACAGACAAGGCTCATCAGTATCTGTTTCATTCTACAAATAAAATGTATTCAAATTAATCTTTTTGACTTGGCAAGTGTAGTTTTAAATCTGGTTCTGCTTATTTTTATCTAAAATCCAACACTAAAGAAACCACATCTGCATGACTGTGAGTGTAATAAATACGGCCACCTAAAACATCACTGTCAGAAAAAGGGAAGCAGCTGAAAGACCTGTTGGATGATAACAGATATGAAGCAAAATGATAATGGTAGCATAACTATTGCTTGACACTTTTAATAGAAGTTAGGGGCAAATTAGCCATAATATAGAATTTTTAAAGCATAAGAAAAAAAAAAAAAAGACAAACCCCACTGTTGTACCTGTTCATGTTAAAACTTTGCTAGGAAAACTGTCAGCAGTTACTTTGCTTTAGCAGTTGCTTCAACAAGTTTCCTGAGCACTCCCACAAAATTGTGTCTTTAGTTTACAGCCTCCCCCAAAAATGTGAGCAACTGGTATTAAATTCCACTTAGTAAAACATGATTCTTGATGCTAAAAATTTTCCAAAGCATTTACTTGGTTTTACTATCAAGATCCTTGACACAGACTATAAACTGTATTTCAAATATACAATGATTTCCTACAGTGATTTCAAGCACCTTAGACAAAATCATTATTTTTAAATGAGCATATCTCATAAAAATAAGTATTAGTATCTGGTAACACAAAATTATTTTTTATCTTCTGCTTTCAAAAAAGCAATGTCACAACCTATTCCCTTGATTCATAACACTGTTTTTCTGATTGCTTTTGTGGATTATAACAGTAGGCCTCCTGCAGTGCTGTAGCTTGCAAACTACAAAGAAACTAGTGAACAGTCTATTACTATATACTTCTATTCTTCCATTAGGTAACCTCTTAAAGCCAACAAAAATTACTTATACCTTAGTATGACATATATATACACATAGCCATTACCACCAAAAATCTGGCTCAATAAAGCCTTTTTCGTCCCTGGTCCCCCATCATCTGGGGTTTTTTTAATAATTCCACAGAAAACACTATCTTCTAGGAAGTAAAAACAGCCCCTTCATTTATAATAAGAATTATCACCAGAACTTAAACCCTAAACACCTCAGAAGTCAGCCACAAAGCAAAACCAGTGTTTCTTCCCTAACCTTCTTGGTAATTTCCTCCTTCACATTTTACCTGGTATATTACAAATCATTGTTAAAATTGAATGAATTTCATGTTTGCAGACAATCTCACAAAATTGAAGATCATTACAAAATTTATGATCGTTGTCAATCCAGGTTGTCTCAAAAGAAAGTTTTTTGGGTCTATTTAGCAAGGTATTTTACCTAAAGCAATCCAACAGAAATGTCTCCAGAATTCAACACAGTGGGTCATAACCTCTATGTCAATGTTCTAATCTAAAATTGACTTATTATATGTCGTAAGTAGGAACTTTTGAGATGGTATATCTAGTAATTTACTGAGGCATATACTGGATCATTTTAATTCAAAACTTATCAATTTTAGATCCAAGAAAATCTAGCTATATTCTCAAAACAGACACTACAGGTTGATGGATAGTATTTGCAACTCAAAATGGGTAAACTAAACTTCCAAAATTAATACCAGCATATTTCAAAATAAAAATACCAAAAGGCTCAAAATATTTAAAAAAAATTTTAGCCTATTTTGCCTTCAAAAAATGGTAGAACTTAAACACAAAAATTATAATAGTCGTTATACCAAAACCAGGTTTTCTTTTTAAATCTGAAAATAACTGAGCTGTTCAAAGCTAAATATTAATCACAAATACAAAGTACTCACCTTCTTGTCTGTTATTTTTCCTTTTTAGCCATTTTTCCACAGTTTCTGCACTTACACTTTCTGACACAAACTCATCCAGTACCTGGGGGTGAAGAGAAAGATACGCCTTCACTTTTTCATCTGTTAAACCTAAAAGAGAGAACAATAATTGATTAGATTATTTGTATGAACTCCCTCATATGAAAAAAATACCTAGAGACCAGCAAGAATCAATATCCTTTTGTTTAACGCACTGATTGAATATATGACTATTTAAATAGAGCAGAGAGAGCAATATCCAGTCAAAAAAATGAGCTGTCATATAGAAAACAGCAGAAGCAAAGTGTATCCACACAAGATACTGTGCACAAAAAGTCCCCTAAAGACACATAGACATCACCCAGGAGAAACAGCCAAGCAGGAATTCATGACTATGACTGTGACTATAAAATTATTTATTTCCAAGATATGCAAGATGATGTATTGATAAAGAAACTGGTTAGAAAGAGATAGAAGAAAGTGAACTGGGATGTCTCATAGAGCACCAAATTCAGTATTCTCACTGTAAATGGTAGTAAACGCAACACAAATTATTATGTAACACGGAAATCATATACAATTTTCAAATACTAGAATTACTTAAGATGTATAAACTGTTTTCACATGCATGCTTCCATTACTTTAGTAACTTAGTTACCAAAATGAAAATAATGGCAGATAAAAGGCATTTACAATATCTGCGACAAAAAGAAAACTCCAGTAAACATTTTAGAAAAAGAAGAAAAATTTCAGAAAAAAATAAACTCCCCTCTGAACAACACTGATCTCTTTCAGAGAGTATTCATGCTACAAAATAAGATAAATTCTCCTATTTGGTGCTTTGCACAGTATCAGAACTGAGCAGTAGTGCAATTTCAATGCTGGTAATATTTAAGATCTCTTATAAATGTTTACTGTGAAAGTCTTCAGGAAGCAACACCAAGAAACAAACCAGCAGCTCCCATCTACAAGGCGTCAGCCACCTACACCACTTTCCTCACACCAACTGCACCACGTCACTCCACCACATCAGCCCCCACAAGCTCAAAACTGGTTTAAACTACCCTTGCTCCTAATCCAAAGGCAGCAGCCCCTGTGGGGTATCATAGTCTCAAAGACCAACAATGCCACTTAAGGCGATTCCGTATATCTGAATCACTTGAATAGGAGCTAATTGAGTGAGCATCCTGATTTTCGTTAGTAAAGAAGAAAAGGTTTATCCTAAATCAATAAAAGACGTAGATAATCAGCAAGTGGGGCAAAAACAAGCAAAACCCCACTACTTTGATTGTTTAACCTTAAATGATAGCTTGTAGAGTTAGATCATAATGCAGTTATAAAGAAGTACAAGTGCCAAATGAACAAGAGGATTTTAAAGCCAATACAGCTATCACCTCACATTCTGAAAAATCAAAGTCATTAATACAATTCTGTAATTTGTTCAAATGAGAAAAATGTAATACCTTGGAAAAGTACTTCTAACTCCATAGTAAGAAAATTTGAAAAGGAAACATGTTTTAAGAATCATTCAAAAGACTACCACATTTTAAAGTTTTAGCCATTACAAAGCCATCAAAATTTATCTGTCCTTTAAGTTCTACATGAAAAATAATCAAAACAGACTTGTCATAAAATGTTTGCTACTTCCAAGTTGTCTTTGGACTGAAAAGAAAAACATTTTTGCTTCCAGTAAGAAACTATGACATGAAAAGATTGTAAAATTAGCAACTGGAATTCTGAAAGGACTGATTTGTTTCTTCAGAGCAAATAACCTTTCTTTCTTGAGTCAAACCTTTAAATGTTGTAGGTTCTGTAATACACACATCAAAATTCAATAAAATGTCAATTTGAAATAAGACTTCAATCTACAGGTCTCAAGTTTAATATCCAGATATCATGCAACTTCAGCAACCTAAAAGTAAAAACTCTGCTTTAACCATACACAGGAATGTGATTAATGGAGCTGATACAAGAAATCCTAAGCAGTCTTTACATGATCCTTCTTTATTTTACTAAACACATCTGAGCAGATGTGCTTTTTCAATGTGTGATTTATAGATGGGAGCAAGAAGAACAGGATTTATAACTATGTTTGCAGAGTTAAAAAGGAGTAACTTGAACCTATTTTCTACAAAGATTAAGCCAATTTATCAGTCGGCTCCCAACTCTTAGCCTGCTGCGTCAAAACACACTGCAAACGTACACACAAACTCCGCAATCAAAACTAGCAATGACACATTGTCTCATACAAAGCTAGTGTGAGTATTGCAGGCTGCTTAATGGTGATTGCCTGGCCTGCTCAAGCCTAGTTTCTCCTTTTGATCTACCACCAAAGTTTCTTTTCAACAACTCCTACATTTCTTTAAAGATAACATAAATTAGAACCCTAAAAGAGATCAACTGCTTTCACAGACCAATCTCCCACTGTCCAGTGTAAGTACACCAAAAGCTTCATTAGTTAAAATCTGTAGCACTAAACAAAAAAAAATAACTAAGATAAGAGAAAATTAGGAAATATTTGTTGCAGCTGGGAGTTCTATGCAGGTAGATCATTTTACAGGTACTGACCCAAACATTTTTCAAGAAGCCTCAAGTGTGTGAAGATAGTTTCAAACAAAATGTATATTTGAATGACCAGGAAGGACTAAAGTATAACAATGGACGAAGTTTATGGAACAGAAAGATTCTTACAATGAATGTGATCAGTATTCACCCTGTTGATTACCACCATCCTCATACTGTCTATGCTGGATTTTAGGAGAGACAGAAACGACAAACACTGTTGCAGTCTTATATGCTGCTGTCCTCTTGAGAAGTCAGAGAAACGCTCTTGGAAAATGACTGACTATCAACACTTTAAAATAAAAGCATAAAACACCAGGACTTCTGTCTTAAGGAAGAAAATGGTTTTTTGGTAGATATGACAAATTATACCAAATTCAGCATCTGAAAACTCACTTTACAGTAAGTTTTACTTCAAATTATAATAGTACTACAAGGAAACACTGTAGGCTTGTCTAGACCAGTAAACTAAACAGGTATAGGGCTGTTCACTGGCCTTAAACCAAGTGGCCTATAACTCCTTCAGCCTTACTACTAAGCTTTCCTGATCTCCAGCAATGAAGCTGAGGGAAAACCAAAAGTTTGACTGCCTGCAGAGAATCATTCCTGGCCTGACCCTGCTCCAGAGCAATATTCGAGACCTGCCCAGGACATCACTAGCTGGCTTGGAAAATGCAATGCCAAGAGCCATTCCAGACAAAAAACCAATTCTAGTACGTAAGAATGCCCCTTCACACTGTTTACTAACTCAGATATAGCATAGCTGGGTTTAAAAATAAACCAAGAACAAAACCTCCTTCAAACATCAATTATCAGTAATTATTCCTTGCCTTTGAGCCAGTCTTCAACAGCCTTGCCTTAAAGAAAAAGAAAAAATTATTCAAGTCAAAAATCACTAGACAGCAGTATTTTTGCTTTCAGCTTTTCATGCTGCCTAAAATACTTAAAACATTTCTTAGATATTAGATAACCTGTGTAGTACTGAATCGATTAATGGTTCTGCTCTCTGACTCTTAATCCATGTCACACTGCACTCTCCTCTGAGAATAGCTTCACTGAGCCCAGTATAAAGCAGAACTGACTGTGAATGAGCTGAAAGAATTGAAGCCTAGAGCTATGTTTAAAAATCAGCTCCATTTAGCAACATGAGTCACACACGTCATTAGCAATTCTTGCAATTTTTTCATTAGGGTTGTGATATTTGGTCTTTTTTCTAAAACCACTAGCTTAATCAAACCTCATGATTAGGAAGGAATTTTAATTTTCCCCTAAAGTTTCTGGTTCCCAGGCTGGGGGACACATGGGGAGCCAGGGAAGATTGGATGAAGACTGATGAGCCAGCCTAATACTTATCAAGGGTCAGCATTTTATCCTAGACAGCTACACTCTAAAAGATTGCAGTCATTGCTTCCCTCAAAACCCTTGCAACAGTCTTTGATGCATTTGGCACACCTTTTGCCCATTTAGATAGGATCCAATGGTTTGAAAACGCATTGTGAGGGTATACATTGGTCATTTTAAGAAATGGGGTGGATTTTGCATATCAGGAAGGCTTTTACTAAGAAACATGAAGGGAAATAACTATAAATGTTGTCAGTGTTGCATCTGTTAACAACAACAAAGTAATTCAAACTAAAAAAAAATACACAAGTTAACTTGTTTGGTTTGATAAGCAATTCTTCCCTGAAATCAGAGGAGCCACAGAGTCACAGCAAACATGGGAAAAGTCTTAATTCCTCCAAGTAGCTAATGATATATTGTACCATGTAGAAAACCTTCAAGCCAAGGGAAAAAGAAATATAATCATGGTGATAAAGCATCATCTGAAACAGAAAACAACCTTACCTCAAACAAAAATTAAAAAATGCCTAATTTGAAAATACTTTTTCTCATCTGAAATAACAAAATTATGAAGAGAAGTGTCACACTTCCTCAAAAGCAGCATTTGAAAACAAATATCACACTTGTATGAAAAAAGACTTGAAATATCTGAAAGTCATCCAGAAGACATAATTTGAACACAGCTTTGCCTGTGTTCTCCTTTATCTAAAGCAGTCTTGTCCCATCTCTTACTTACACAAAAATCACCTCTCTGTATTTTTCTACAGAACTTTATAAGTGATATTTGTAGTTATTCTCAAAAGCATTCAAGGCATGTGTGTACATTGCTTCATTTGGATTAAGCATTAATCCCATTAAATCAATCCCTTCTTTGTTCAAAGCATCAGGATTCAAAACCACAGGCACAGTCAGTTTTGAAATATCCTTTTCAAGTTAGACTTTTTATCTTAATCCATTTAAATACACAGGAATGTAATGTGACCAAGTGCCCAAACCCTCTGAAACCTGACATTACTGGTCTGGCAAAAAGTATAATCACTAACAAGAAGCAATCAGAATGGTCAAACCTCTTTGATTTCTCTTTTCTAGAAAAATCAATTCACAAGCTTTTCTGTGAGCAGCTCCAGTCACCTTTTTTACCCCTCCTCCTCCAAGTCCCACTTGCATTGCTAGAAAAAAATCCAACACATAGCTCCAGCATATCACCAGTGAAAACCAATAATGCAGTACCTGAAAACACCTCACTGCTGATTTGGGTATTTTAAAAGGGCATGTGCTTGTTTCACAGATAATAAATTTTACTATTAATTATTTCAAATCTTTATTAAAAGGTGAATGTTTAATTACACCAGCCTCCAGTCACTGCATAAACCTGCAGGCCCTGTATACGTGTAAATGACAGCAGTAGCCATGTGGACATCTTGGCCAGGACGCCAGCAGCACTGCTCAAGCTCTAGACAGAGAAAATAAAGACCAGCTCAGCTGAACAGAACTGGAATGTGCTCATACAGAAAGAATATCAACAACCACCACATCCTGTATGCTGTAATTCAAATCCCATATTCCTGGTGAAAAAGCCATGGATGCACTTGAACACGCCAGATGCTAAGCTAGGCATGGACATAAGAGCTTTTAGTTGCCACCAACTTTCATGGTGTTTTTTCTGATATTATCAGCATCTTGCAAGCCTGAGCCCTAGACATCTGCAGATACTCAGCTGCTTATGTCTCCCAAAATCTAACACTCAAGAACTGCACAGTACTGGCAGCTCTGAGCACTGCTTCAGTATAAACTTAAAAAGCAAAAAATCATGTAAGACTCTTGATGAAATCAGTTTTCACTAGCTGGAGCTAAAAGGCTTATAATCTCTCCATAGGAATTATATGTGTGCCTAATGGAGGCAACGTATTCTCAGTTTGAATATTCATTTTTCGTAGGGTTGCAAAACGCACTTCAAATTGTCTGAATGGCATAATCCTGCATGTACACTGTCATGCAGTAATATCATCCATTAGTTGATGTATGGGGCTTTTCAAAACTCTGTCTTACTTTCCTGATCTGAGAGTAGCTTCTCTTCAGCTCTCATTAGCACACTGGAGTAACTCTGAGGGGTCTGTAAAAAGCTTTATTCTCCTTCCAGGTGCATGATAGAACCAAATTTGGAAATTTAATTAACACTCTGCAAAAACCTAACAAAAGGACTACAGATATGCTCTAGGACTTGCAAACTGGAATCAAATAATTTCAAGCATTTGCTTGAGAAAGTTATGTCTCATCTTAAGGTTACTGATAAAAATAATTATTAACATAATTATAAGTAATGCATTATACTGAAGTAGGTTAAAATGTATTTGTATGTATAAGTATGTATAAGGAACATCTCAGTATAATTATTTGCCTTTTTCTTTCTCTTGTGCAACACATGGAGCCAGGGTACCTTGATCCTGCCCAAAATATACCTAAAGAGTAATGCATATCTTAATAAAGACTAAATAAATACTAAAATACATTAATAACTCCTTATGAAAAATGTAAAGCCACTCAGAACTTGTACATAATTAATGTCTTAAAAGAGCATATACAGCTGCAAATTAAACTACTTAAAATCTAATGATTAAGCAAGAATGCCTTAACTCTTCCCTTGAGAATAGGTGTTAGGACCAAGTTCTTGATTTATGTCTTCTCCAGTAATAGCTTCTGGCTGATGTAATATCTTCCTCCCACCTGACACCTAATCCTGGAGTAGCTCCCTTTTTGAGTGAACTCTTCTGGCTTAAAAGAAGTCCCATTCCCTTTATTATCAATGCTTTACTGCTGATTTATTGCTCAAAACAAACTTCCACAAATAAAGTTCTATAAATGCTTTATAATGTACTTACCAACATAGCTGTGCAGCCCTGTTTATAAACTGCACCTTAACTTATTCCACAAACAAGATCCACTATGATGAAACCTTTGAGGGATACTACATGCCTGTGCCAAGTCTCACTCTGTTATTTCACTAAATTGGAGACAGAGAATGTTCTTCCTTCTGAAAGGAGCACCCCACTTCATCTTAACACTGAGGTTAGTAGGCATGTTAGGACAGTTTCCCAGAGCACAGGACTCTTCTGACATAACACCTACACACAGCCAAATAACCCGCTACTTAGCAACAAGACTGGACACCTGAGAGTCTCTACTTCAGTGGCACTAGGACAGTATCTGCAGCACCACAGACCAGGATTTGTCATTCTCTTTTAATCCCTTCCAAACTTACAGTCTTAGGATGTTTAAAGAGGAACACAGGCGACATCCTTTACAAAATGAGAGGGTACAAAACCCAGAGAAATCAGTCAATGAAAAGTACTAATAGAAGAAATATAACACAAACACATCCAAAAATGTTTGATCTGGTTCATAGGAAGGAAGCTCTTAAAAAAAACCCCCCATGCTAGCCCAGCACTTTTCTGGACATCATGGCTAAAATAAAACATTTAGAAAGACATACAACTTAGTCTAGATGATGAATTTCACATATTATGTAACTCCTTCAAGCCCTGCATCCAGGTCATCTATGAAGATGTTGAAGAGCACAGGGCTGAGGGTGGAGCCCTGTGGAGCCCCAGTAGTGACAGGTCCCCAGTCTGATGTCACCTCATTCCCTGTAATCCTTTGTGCCCGGCCCATGAGCCAGCTGCTCACCCATCATGTAACACTATGCTATCCAGCTGTGTGCTGGACAATTTGTCCAGAAAGATCCTATGAGAGACAGCATCAAAAGTTTTGCTGAAGTCCAAAAAGATTACTTTGCACAAGCCTGATGTTGAACGGAAAACTACCGAAAGGATGAAAGGAGCAGGCTGCAAGGTGCTATTCTTATGGTACTATTCTTATTTGATCTAAAGATTGGTCATGATAATTACAGGTTCATTTGTTTTAAGACAGATAGAAAGTGCTGCCAAGATCTTGACCTATTGATCAACGCAAAGGGTGTTGTCTGCTAAATGTACATTAAGCCTAACAGACTGAAGGCTGAGCTGGTGCACATCTTTTTTTTAAAAAAAAAGACATCTGATTTAAATAAAAGACTAAGCTGTAAGAGAGTTTATTGCATTTTCCATTTAGTCTCTTCAGGTTACTAATAGGTACAAAATGGGTGTACCTATTAAATAAATAAATAAATAAAATTTTTAAATCCCATTCAAATTGCAGTATCAATTTTTCTTATTATAGCTTCCAGCAATCAATTTTTTTCTTTCACACTTTAACAATTACCTTGAAAGAGTTTTCAGCATTACAAATCAAATCTTTGTAAAGGTACCACTGGTCTAAATGAATACCATCTATCCTCTTTACACAGTTGAACAGGATCTTTTTTCTAAATTATAACACTGTATTCTTACAACATTTCACAATTCCAAAGAGATTTAACTCCAAGTATACATATGCAACTATTCAACTAGTCCTACAGTTGTTCCAGAAAACTCTCTAACCTAATTCAAGCACCTCGACAAAAATTTCAATACCTACAACGAGAACTTCTAAAATTTAAAAACTCCTAAAAATCTTCCAAAAAAATTAAGTTTTTGTGACAGAGACTCCAGCTTTATCACTTGAATGTTAGAGAGTACATCATGTACTTCCCTTAACACCACCAAAAGTGCTGCACACTAAAACACAGCAGATGTTTTAGCAATAAAGCTGAAATACAAAAAGTTGGCATCACATAATTGATCTTGGAAATTGCTTTTTACCCTACATTTTGCATTACTATAAAATATAGATACAAGATGCCTCTTTATATAAAGCCAAACTTTGACTGACATTTAAAATAAAAAAAAAAACTATTCGATTCTTCTGTGGAGAATAGAAAGCCTACCTTCAGATTAATTAAGCACTGAAAGTAAAGCACTGACTCCATCAAACTGTCAGAAAAAAGTTAGAAGCTCCAATTAATTTAAAACACTACCAAAGAAGAGAATTACTTTCTTTTTTTCTGTCAGCTCTTTTTTTCAGCTGTATAAATGAACAGAAGGAAAGATGATTTTTCAGAGATGCTATCTCTGCTCAGTTGTATGGTGATGGATGTAATGATATCTCTATGTCAGTAAAGTACAGCCTAGGAAAAGCAGTATAATTTGAGGTATTTTAAAGAATACGCTACTGAAGTAAAGGAGGTTTGAAGTGATAACTAAACACTGTGTTACATATACTTGTAAGTTACAGACAAGGACACATTGTGCAACCCTTATTTGCACTGGTGAACACTTACAGGAGTAGTCTATTGACGTCAGTGAGACTACTTATGTGGGTAAGAGCTCACTAACATGTGAAGGGTTGTGCAACAAAGCCCCAAACACGTCTCATTCCACACATTGTTTCACGCTTTGTTCCTCAACCACAAATTTTTCTCTAATAGTGTTAATAATATTATTTCAACAACATTACCACTCAGAAAAATATGTGAGAGCATACAACTTGTTTAGTGGTATCTGACATAGCCCAGTTTTTCAGCTAAGCACCAAATCAGAGGCACACAAGAACTGCAGATTCACTGAGGATGGCAACCTCTAGAGACTGTCACCAATTCGACCCCTTGCTCAAGCAGGGTCACCTACAGTGGGTTTCTCAGCATCCTGGTCTGCCAGCTTTGAGTATGTCCAATTTAAAATAGAGACTCCACACCTCTCTGTGCAGTCTGTGCCAGAGTTCAGGTAGAAATCCCCATGTTTCAGTTCGTACCCAATGCATTTTGTCATCTTGCTGGGTACTGCCAAGAAGAACCTGAAGCAGTTCTATCTGTTTTACTTTCCCCTCTATAAGATACTTACACAAACAGATAAGATCCCCTCCAAGTCTTTTTTTTCTCCAGACTGAACAATCCGATCCCAACCATCTTTATGGCCCCTCACTGGACTCACTCTACTATGTCCATATGTCTCTTGCACTGGGGAGTACAAAACTGGGCCCAGAACTCAAGATGTGTCTCACCAGGGCTGGGTAGATGGGCAGGATCGCCCTTTGACCTGCTGGCAATGCTCTTCCTAATGCAGCCAGGATGCTGCTGGCCTTCTTTGCAGTGAGGGCACACAGCTTGAGTAGGTTCAACAGAATTACAGGAAGAAATGCTACAGGGATTTCTACTTCCTGGCAGGTGAAAAAAAATGAAAATACCTTCTACTGACTTGGATGTTGGCACCACAGAACAAAAAACAACATATGGTGTTGGCTGCTTTTCCAAAAGCTTTCACTGCTGTGGCAATGCTCTATGCATGCAATCTCATCTGGCAAAACATCTTCCATCGATACTATTTTAGACAAGAATTCAAATAATCTATTTGTTACTATTTTAAGAATTTCTTGTTGGCAACCACAGTAGAACAAAGACACAGTGTTTCAGTCATGCCCCTAGTTTTATAATAAAAGCTTAAGCAAATGCCAAGAATTCAAAGCTAGTTTCAAAAATTAAAAATGAGCAGCTGCATCTTTTCCCTGTCGTCCTCCCCTTCATCATCTCCCCACCCTCTTTTGTTTGTTTTGGAGACAGTGTAGCTCACAAACACGTGTTCACCTCCAAAAAAGCATCCTTAGAAGAAAAAGGCACTTGGAAGGAGGGAGAAGAGTTAGAAAGAGCAGAAGTGAAGCCAAAACAGGAGAGATGCAAACAGAGAGTTTGTATTTGTACAGGACTCAGGAAACATGTTTTTAAAAAATTCCCACATTCACAGGATGCATATCCTGCACTGTGCCTTTGCTATAACAATTTATATAAACTTTTCACAAGCAAAGATTCTAAAGTACTCACCGAGAAAAAAATTCTGGTAGAATTGCTTCTAATAATTGCTTTGTAACAACCTGGTTTGTCTAAAGCCCATTTGAACTTGGCCATTGACTACATTCAGAAAACACTTTAAAACTATAAATATGTGCATATAAGACACTGCAACACACGAAACTGAGGCACATTTCCACAGGGCTGGTCATAAATTTTCACTTTAATGTGTTACAGTACTGAGGGCTGAGATTCTGATTTCAGTCCAGCTCACTAGCCAACTAAATAGTTCTCACTAGCCCATGATAGGTCTCTTAAAATATCACACAATGACAAAAAAACCCCCTAAAGCCATACCTAAAAAATCACCTTGATAGCACATAAACAGACTGACCCACTGCCAAAACTAGCCAGTTAAAAGTGGTATCATAAAATATCCAATAAGAGAAGTACAGAAAAGGACTGCAAATTAGACAAAATAAAGAGATTTAACAAATAGGTAGCTATCAACATTTTTAAAGTCCTTCAGATTCACTCTAGGAAAGCCTCCAAGACTGCAACTTCTGTAGGCTGGAGAACATAAATTTTAATACTGTTCAATTTAACTGACAGTGACATGAAAGATCTGGAGAAAATCCAGTGCACCCAAGATAACTAAAAAATGACTCCATGTTGTACCACAAGAAAAATGGCAGCAGGAGGTCTCTCAAGGATATGGTATCAATGACAAAAAGCAGTCATAAATACCAGTGCATTACTCTTTCTCCTTTACTACCACTGTCTCATTATTTTACAGAGTAATGGCTTAGTAATTTTGTGAACAGCAGTTCTGAGGACTTAATAGTGCTGGCGCTGTTCATGCTACTACACGAGCTAACAAATGTACCCGGTAGTCAAACTCATCCAAGTCTCTGGCCTGTCTTTCCAGCAAACAACCAATCCTGCAATGCTTCTGTTTAAATGACTGTGACACACATACTCTAACCTGGCTGCAAGACATCCAAGCATTCCGAAGGCAGTAAGACACCAAATATTTTCGTAAGTAAGTTGAGTGCACTTAGCATGACAGCAGCTGGGGAAATTTTAATCTGTATGGATTTGTATTTGGTTGGGGGGGGCGCAGGGAGGAGTGCAGAGATTAGTAAGAGGAACAAAGAGGGAAGCAAAGGATAATTTAAAATGCATCAGCTCAAATTCTTTAGGCACAGTCATCCCCTCATGTGATAGACAGGCTCAAGAAATACAGTATATATATTATCAGCAGGAAAAGGTCACAGGGCTACACAGATAGCTACATTTTCACCACAGATAAATAGGCAGAGTAAAGCTGGGAGAAACACAAAGAAAATGCAGAAGAAAACTTGAGAGAGGCATGAGGATGAACATGGGTCAGAGAGCACAAATGCTGTTTAAGAGGTAAAGGAATGACTAACCAAACTAGCACAAAATTAACCAGAAAAAAAACCAACCCAACCCAAACAAAGAAACAATAAAATAAACTGACCCAAAACACAAACTCACAGCTTTTACCAAAATCAAGATATCCTGTCTACCTGTGTGAACCTTTATGTTGTAGCAAAGAGCAAACAGTGTGAGGATAGGAATAAGCAGTCCAGATTGAGGGAAGGCAGATCCCTTCATACAGCAATAACGATAACCGTCTCTGCTCTACAGCGATTGGGGATTACAGCCAAAATGTGGAATAATGAATGCATGCCATTCGAGAAACCACGTAGCTACGCTAACTTGCAAGTACATAATGTCTAGAAAAGATCAGCTAGCACACTATTTGGATACAATAAACAAGTACTTTTTAAAAATATCCAAATCTAATCAATTAGTTTCTTAGATGAAGCTGGAAAGCAGAAGTTCCCAAGAAACATAAATATTCCAATATTCTGAAATTTTGCTTTATTTGTAACCAGTATTAAAAAGACAACTTTATAGGAGTATGAAAATTGGAAACATTTTTGTTTGTTTTTCATTTTACTACTTAGTACTATTATTTTCTTTAGAATTCTGAAAAACTTGAACAGAGTTATTTCCTCATAATCTTTCTACTGGAAGTAACATGTTTGTACTTTCATTTCAACAAAGCTGCATTTTCCAGAACATACAAGTGAGTGGTGAGAGCCCACATCTCTATGCTACTCAAAATTCCTCTATTATGCAATATGCAGACATGCGCTTCTTTCTTTAACATTCCTTACTAGAAGCACTGGAATGAACTAAACCTTACTAATTGATTTATTTGGCAAATCATTAAGGAAAATACATTACAAGTAACATGAGCTTCCGTAGAGTCAGGTAAAGAAAAAATAAGGTGAAATCAAGCAGTGTTTTTCAATTCAAGAAGGCTACCAAGTCAATCTGAAATACCACCAAAGAGACACAAAGTGGAGTCAAAACTGCTATTCAAGAACAATTTTCTGCATAACCATCCCTCACTGAGCACTTATGTGTTTAATTAGGATCTTTTAAAGCTATAGCCAATATGTTTATAAATGTAAGTAATCTCCATAAGGAAAGTTTTAGCTAAGCAAAAGCTGTAAAGCTAAGCTATCAGTGATACTCTGCGTCCTCCTGACACGGAGTGTCACGTCTTTGACTTTAAAAGACAACTTAAAAGAATAATGGCCAATAGTACGTTATTTCAAGTTGTCATACATACAACATAGCAACTTAATGGGCTTCTGGTTTGTGGTCCCTTCATTTAAAAAAACAAACAATGAAAACCCTTGGTGAGAGATCAACTGATAAGAGACTCCTTGAGATTTATCTGGGAATACATATAGATGGGACAAGCATTTCTCCTGTTATTGAAACTGAGAAAACAATTTTCTCCTCTAGTATTCAGGAAACGCATCTTTGAACTTTGCTTTCATTCATGCTCAGGGCACACATCTACAACATATTCTCACCTATTTTAATTTCCTCTACATCAAAGAAACACAACATGAAAAGTCTCAGGGTACACTGTCATTGTTTCTGTGACCAGAGGGGTGCAAAGGGGTGCCTAAACATCCAAGAGAGTCTGAAACTATGGACGCAATCAGTATATTGCTAACACAGGCCAAAAGGAACCACCACACACAATATTTTATACAACAATTTTATGCCCAGTAGCAGGAACAACTGCAAAGAAGGTAAAATGCGTGTTACCCTCCACAGCCAAAGTTCTTTGAACCAGCCACTCCTAAATCCCTGCAGAGTGCCTTAGCCAGCAGGCAGTGAGGAGCTCTGGCTGGAGGCAGGCAAAGGATGGAGGGAAGCTTCTGCAGCAGGTCACAGGTGTTACAGATACTGAGTAGTGACAAAACCAGAAGCAGAGTAAGCAACAGTACTGCAGCACAGGGACCACAGCACTCAGCTGGCAGTAGGGGTGCACCCTGCTCCAAGTCTGTTCTCATAAAACTACTTCTGGTTCCCATACAGTGGCATTTTACTATACAATATACACGAATGGTAACAATAAGGGGGTGTTTTGCTTTAGTTTAAGTACATCTCCTAGAACAATTCACATCCATGCACATGCACACTTTTTTATTGGGCTTTGCTTTTAACAATTAGAAGCAAATGCTACTAAACTGTTGTATCAGTTAAGGATTTATGCTTTCCACTTCCCTAGAAGAAACGTAATGCCCATGCTGAGATGATGTTCCACAATTACAGTGATAAAGATTGCAAATACAGAGATAAAATATTACTACTTTGTTATCAAGACCTAGGGATCCCCTTCACCACCCACAAAAAGAGAAATCCACTGTAGAAGGGCACTACTTCAAAAAGTTCCTGTACAAAGATCTAGTGTGCAATCATTCCACACACATGCTAGAACAACTATTCCCTTGATGGAGCTTTAATTAAATTGATAGAAATCTACCATAACTTCCTCCTATTACTAAGGATACATAATTACACTTGCCAAACTACTATAAAACTTAATAATTTTACAGATTTATCTGTGTATTCTACAATATGGCATAAAACTTATTTCATTTGTACTATTAAGCAAAAATATTAGCTGAAAAATTACAACTATGGTTATAATGTAGTACATAAGCACAACACATACTTGTATGGTTATTTAGGATGAACCATAGGAATGAAAATATTGTGGCCAGTGTGATGGTTACATTACGGCAAGTGAAAGGGTTCTCATTACAGAGAACTGTTTGAGATGAGGCAGTGGGCACATAAACAGCTTGCTTTGGGGGGTATTAGGAAGCAGATGAACAGCTGAATTCATTATACTAAAACATGGCTCTGACTGTTTTGCTCATGGCGAAACCTCACCCAGAATAGCGGCATTTTTGTTGGGTCATGAAAAGCGAAGTTCTTCGTTCCACCCAATTAGAGCAGTGACGGAACAGCGCCAACAGATACACACTACACTTACGCCCAATTAGCACTGATTTCACCTTGCTTTCACATGTCTTGGTTTCTTTAAAGTAGCATCGTGAGAAAAAATGTACTACTTAATTAAAAGAAAAAAAATCAAATGCACCACATGCCCTCACAAGAAAACAAGCCAATGTCACGGTGCCTTGATGCTGGCAGTTGTTTTGTAGTTCAGAACAATGATACTGAAATTAAGAGCAGCGTAATGGCTAGATTATTAGAAGCAGAATCTTCGAAACATCCTCAGCTTTTACTTGCAAAAAACACATTGCCTCTGAAGACAGCAAAAAACAGTGATGCAGTTTGTATGCTCTTTAATGTCACTTCTTTTTAAACACAAATCTTGCCATTAAAAATAACTAGTTCTTAAAGTATTGTCCTCCCACATTTTCTACAATTGAATTCTATCAAGCTGTAAATAACACTGGGTAAACTCGTATTTTTAGGGCCCACAGTCACTACCCTGTTATTTGAAAACAAAGCAAAGACCTGTCTTTTAAAAAAACAAATAAAGCTTTTGTTATGTTTACATACTAAATTTCTTTCTATTTAAATATTACCTCCAGATACTATAAGCATTAATTAATTAAACCCACAGACATTCAGGAATATCAATTTTATGATCATTTAAAAGAAAAAAGTTAAATTATTCTTGTACTTTTCTTCCCTCTTAGTTTGGAGGAGTCCAAATTACTACATTATTATATGTTATAAACCCACAGCGCTTTAAAATCTTATAGTATTCTTGACATTTAAAGATTAACTCAGGTCAGTATTTTAGTCTTAATGTTATAGCTATAAACTCATACCAAATAAATATTTCACCATTGATGTCTCTTACTGAAAACCTTGTATATTATTTACAACTCCAAAGAAAAGATCTAACAGTATTTATGCTCGTGTGCACAATGATTTTGCAGTACATATCCTGCATAAACATTTTCAAATGCAATTTGTGTCGGATCCTTTTAATCATCTGAAGTACTGTCTGTCTTCCACATTCCCAAACAAATAGTTTGTACAGATAAAATTCTGGCTGCTCGTAAGCACCTATCTCCATTCATTTAAAGATATGCTGCTACTGACAAGAGAGAGGGGAAAAGGTTCTGTCAGTCATTTTCTTCTACTTTCCACATTACTACACACAGAGTAATCTATCCCGAGGGCTCAACATTGATCAAAGTACCAGTATGAACAAAAAAATCTCAATAATACAGTTACATGAAAATAAATATATAACACGAGAGGAATATAGGATTTTAAATGGTTTGTGATGGGCTTTACGTTTATTAGCCTAGCATTTTAAGAGCCTCATCTAAACAATCTCATTTTCAGAAGAAGTGTGAAGCTTTCCCATTAACTTTCCTTGAACTCAGTGGGAGTTAACTGCAATGCTGCTATGTCCTGAATGTGCAGTCAACCTTTTTCAGTTCTACTTATCCAAAAAACAGAGCAATTGAAATAGTCAGATCCCAGTGATTTTTTAGACCAACTATAAACTCTGAAAACAGCAACAAGTTCTCACACTTTCCAGTTCACCCTAAAAAGCAGACATACAGTTAGCCAAATCAATGTAGTTTGAAATACAGCCATGATTCTATTGATAGTTTCAAAACCATATTGTATTAAAGACATGGCACAAATCTTAATTATTTCTAAATTCGGGAATTAATTTATAAATTCTACTGAATTGTATACCTGCAGAAAGAAGGTATACATTCTCAGTGAAAGATCTTCTTTGATGTAATAGAGGATGAATCAAATAACTTACACTAGAGGGAAATGTCACTGTTTCTGGAAAAAAAGACATTCTCACAGATGTCATATCCACCAGGAACTATCCCAGCACTTTTCACAAACATAGGTAGCACAGCAATAATGAGAATTTAATATGGAACTTGAAAACAGTCAAAAGGACAAGTCAAACTTGCAGAGAGTATACCCTCACAAAAAGCTGGCAGATGCTTTAATAAGCTTTTTAAATGAGATATAGTTCTGTAGAAGCCGCAGCAGCATTTATTTCTATGACAGTTACCCAATACGCTTCAGTTCTTTTGTAAATCCTACCACTTAGTGGAAAGAAAGAATTTACATATTTGGATAATTCAAACCAAGTTAAAATAAACTGCTGTAATAACATTGTGCCTTTCAAGTGATACACGGAAGATTGTCAGTTTAAATGAATTTAAATCAAGGGTGTCCAAAACTTTTCTGTTTGATGTGCAGGCAGCACAAAACAACAGCTAGAGGCTCTAGGCAACAACTGTCCCATCACTGCTTCCTTCTAATCCACATGCTGCATTCCTTCAGTCCATGAAGTTGGAGCTTGTCTGCTTGTAATCGTAACCTCAGACCATCTTTTGAACTGAAACCTCCTATCACTCCTTTTTCTTTCAAGGTATTTTCTTCAGTACTTAGGAAGAAAGAACATGCTTTGTCAACCACTGGGAATACATATCTAGTATGGGAAAAAAAAAATCACTGGGAAAAAAAAAATCAGCCAGGATAGAACTGCATATTCAGCACAGCTTCATGAACAGAAAGTCTTCCTTATCAAACCTGATTTGCTTTTACGATAACGTAGACCACTTAGGTAATCAGGGGAAGCCAGTTGATGTAATCTTTTTGGATTTCAGTAAAGCCTTTGATACTGTCTCTCTCACAGGATCCTTCTGGACAAAATGCCCAGCACACAGCTGGATAAACACATCATGGGATGGTTGAGAACTGGCTCATGGGTTGGGCACAAAGGGTTACAGGGAATGGGGTGACATCAGACTGGGGACCTGTCACTAGTGGGGTTCCACAGGGCTCCATCCTCGGCCCCGTGCTCTTCAACATCTTCACAAATGACTTGGATGCAGGACTGGAAGAGACACAGAGCAAGTTCACAGAGGATACAAAACTGGGAGGAGCTGTTGACTCCCTTAAAGGCAGGGAGGCCCTGCAGAGAGACCTCAACAAATC
>VZRR01008934.1:670602-697167 GCA_013398015.1 Oreocharis arfaki | reverse complement strand
GGGCAGACCTCACTGCAGTTACAACTTCCTCATGAGGGGAAGAGGAAAGGCAGGCACTGATCTCTTCTCTATCGTGACCAGTAACAGGATCTGAGGGAATGGCCTGAGTTGTGTCAGGGGAGGTTTAGGTTGGATATTAGGAAAAGGTTCTTCACCCCAGGGTGGTTGGGCACTGGAAGAGGCTCCTCAGGGAAATGGTCACAGCACCAAGACTGGCAGAGTTCAAGAAGGATTTGGACAATGCTCTAGGGCACATAATGTGACTCCTGGGAATGGTCCTGTGAAGGGCCAGGAATTGGACTTGATAATCCTTGTGAGTCCCTTTCAACTCATCATATTCTATGACTGTTCTCTCTAAAGCTTATGTTTTAGATTTACAGCCATCATTTTGTATTAGAATAGAAACAATAATGCACCACAAATGTGCACTACATTATCCCTTATGCCAGGCTTCCTCAATACACCTTTATTGACACCTAAATTATTTCCTGTCCAGACTTCTGTAATTCCCCGTATGCTGTATTAAATGCACACATTTTTCACAAAGTTTGAACACTGTGGCTATATTTTGCTGCTGCACTATTTAAGCTTTTATGACCTCTCTCCTCCCCCCACCCCCACCCCTCCTCTGCCACCTCCAGTACAGACTTTCTACAGCCACTGTCAGGGTAAAAATTTGAAATTTACATGCTGGTTTCCAGTCTTGCCATAATCAAATTCTCTCATATTCTGAAACTCAAATATTCACCTAATCTCTTTGCCCAATCACTTTGCTTTTTCTGTCTTGGCTCCTTGCTGTCTTCATCTTGCATTTTTCTACAGCTGGAGACAGATACTGACCTTTCAGTTGTCTCTAGTCTACATACACATCAGGAATATTTTGTCCCTTCTGTAAACAATAGGTTTCTATCTGAGGTAACATTTAAGCAAATACTGTGCAAATTCTTGCCCTCTCCTAGGTTGTAGGTGCCTTCTAATGGATTTTGGAAGACATTTTATAAAGAGCAGAAAGTAAAAGCAAACAAAACTGCTTAATTACATGAATTTAACAGCATAGTGTTCTCATACCAAATTATGTTTTGGAAGAAATGAAAGAGCTGTGAAAGACAGCTTTAAACTATTGTTCTCTGTGAAAGAAAAAGCAGGAGGAGATTTCTAAAATCTCATAAATCTTGCATTTTCCTAATTGCTGACAAGATTTGGGGGAAAGACTAAAGGGCTTAAATGCAAGTCACTCACTAATTGTCTGTTGTCTTTTCTTTTTTTTTAATTAGTGTAAACAAAGTAATTTTCCCTATTACAAAGCTTCTGGATTTAAATCCATACATTTATACATTCAAAGTTACATGACAGAAGTTATTAAAAAAAAAAAAGGACCAAATTACACAGTAAACAGCACAAACACAGAGTACAAGAGAATCTCTAAGCTTCTTTCTCTGATCTGAAGCAAGATCAAGTGAGTACTTTTAAGTGTACCCCTTCTTAGATATCAATTGAAAGCTATTCCTAAACATCTATGGTAGAAACCATTCCAGCTGATATTGGTTAACTGTCAAAGTATTTCTTACTATTTAGTCAGCATCTCCCTGAGGTTTTCTCTTGTGATACCACAACCTCCTACAGAAAACAAGTGTCTTGCTTTGTGTACCAAGTTCTCTCAACATCACAGCTATGTTCTACATTGCCCTCTTCAATCTATCTTCTCTATTTTAGAGGGATCAAAATTTATTCTGTTCTCTCAGTCTTCTACAAGTCTGTTGCTTTCCTCTGGATTCTAACTCATTGGTATCACAGAGACTTGTCTTTCAACATACGTGTTATTTTGGCTACAGCCTTCACCAGTGGTGAAGAGAGGGAAATTGCTTTTTCACATTTCAACTGTAATATTTCTGTTATTAAGACTTGTGCCATACTTTGACTTGCTCGTTTTGCTATCCACTTCTGTCCCCATATCTGATTCTGCATTACTTATATCTACCTATTTCTGATTTGACATTTACATATGTTGCATTCAGTGTTATTTGTCATTTTTCACTTGGTACATTGCAGATAAGGACTCCAGTTTATCAAGATTTTTTATTCATATACCCTCTTTGTCTCCCACCTGGTGACACCCACTGATTTTTGTACACATACCGTCATGTTTAAGACCATCTTCCATGAAAGACATGAGATAAATGCAGCCCAAGAAAAGTCTTGCATGTGCTGTTAGGCTCAAGAGAAAATTATTCTTTGAGAAACATTATTCGCTTTGCAAAGTAATCCCAGTATAATTTCAGTGAGAGCTCCCCATTTTATCTGTGATAATGCACAGAACAGCATTAAAGTTGAGATAAAGTTCTATAGCTCAGTATAGCAGCTCCCATACCAAGAAGCAGAAAAGCCTGAAGCAGTACAAGAGAAGGAAAGAGGAGATAAAAAAAAGAGCACAAGAAATATTAAGTTCGTCATTAGAAACCACTACCACACACAAGTCAGAGTAAGATGGACAGCTATTATTGGTATCCCTTCTGAATCACCAAGAAATGAGAACTTGGGAGAGGCTCTCAGAGGCACAGAGGAAGCACACAAGGGCATGGAGGGAAAATGCACATCCCGTTCCCAAGCAGTGTTGCCACACTGCCATCGTATTGCCTGACAGAAAGCAGTTCTTCTCTGCCCAGGACAGCAATACAGCACAGCAAGGCATGGGTGCGAGCATGCCTGCTGGGTCTGGGAGAAAGAATCCGCAGCAGGCAACCAAAACACCGCACTGACTGGGAGGGAGAGGGCAGCCCCCAGAAAACTAAAGCCTTGAACAAAGAAATCAAGAATTTCATCAAAAACTGCTGCTTAGACTGTAACTAACTTCCAGAAATCTTCCTTCTCAGCACTGTGAACACAGCTGTATAAAGCGTTCAGTCCTAGCTTACCATTTTACAGTCATTAGATCAGCCTTAAGTGTACATTTCACCTTCATTTACAACTTCCCTCTGGGTCAAATAGCTAGGCTTTTTGTAAGGAACATCTTGGGGGTTGTTTCACACAAGCTATAATTCATTTTACATCCCACCATTTCTGATTATTTTATTAAGTGGTACATTTTTTCCACTACTCTGCATTACATAACCTTCATCGTCCTCCTCTCATGTCATGTTTTATGTCCTGCATACAGCTTTTAAAACATCTAGAATGTCACAAATCTACTGCTAGACTACTCTTCACACAAAAACCTGTCTTTTAAAATAGAAAGCTGAGTTATTCTAAAAGGGGTTTGATTAGTGATCTTCAGCATCTGTTTTAAAGTTAATTTTACTCAGAATAAAATTATTTCATGAATTTTAACTAATATAAGCAACACAAAAACCATCGTAGCAAAAGAAGAGTACACAGCCTGTTTTTTCCCTTAAAGACAGTGAGATCATGCTGCTGACTATAATGAAATCCATTTCAGCCTCCAAATTGCTAAAGGACAAAAGTTATACAATCACTCACATTAAAACACAATTATCTTTCCATGCTATTATTAAAATGATTCTAACTGATAAAATGAGAATTTAAGCTATTTTTTATTTTTTAAACATTAACATTTCATGAGTATAAACTATTTAGAGTCACATTACATAGGAAATTAATACTATGTATGATAGCTTCCACTGAGGACTTGTGAAATGTTTCTGACTTCAAAATAATAATTGCAATTCTTTCTAAAATTATCTGGGGATAATTATTCTTGAACTCCTAGGGTGAAACATCATCCTGCTGAAGTCAGCTGATGAAATTTGGCTTCTATTAATTACAGTATCTATCTGTAGTTTCTCTTGCAAAGTATAAGCAGAAGATTTTTCAGACAAAGGCTTTTTATAAATGTAACGATTTTGAAACTACACAGGCATGTGGACAATATCTGGATCTCTCTTTTATTTTTGTATTTTTGTTCTTAATGGTTTAACGAGCCTCATGTTTCATAATATATTCTCTTTAAAAGTATTTTAGAGTGAATATGGTCTCTACGTACCAGCAGTAGACAACTATGTAGAACACCTCTCCTTTCTTTTCCATGGAGAGGATTCACAACACACTTTTTGTAGACTTTCTTTCAAGAATTAAGTATACAATAACCAGACTAAGAAGGGGAAGAGAGCCAAGGGAAACCCTTCCATACAATCAGAAAACAAAACCTACTATCATATGGTAGAAAAGCACTGTGCAGTAATGAAATTCACTGCATCATTTGTTTCTAGTAATAATTCCCTGGAATGTCAGACTTGCACTTAATTTAAACCACACTCTGTTCATTCTGACTTCTTATGCAGTCAAAAGCACATAATGGATCACTTGATCCCCCATTTCATTTTGAGATGATTTAGGTATCTCTTAAAACAACTACATACTCAAGAAGCAACATAGTCTTTTAGAATCATAGAATGGTTTAGGTTGGAACGGACCTTAAAGATCATCGAGTTCCAACTCCCCTGCCATGGGTAGGGACACCTTCCACTAGACCAGGTTGATCAAAGCCCCATCCAACCTGGCCCTGAACACTTCATGCTGTGCATCCAATCTAACTCAAAGCCACTCAGACACAAACCCTGCAAGCTCTTCCTGACTGGAAATCCAGCTTAATTTTTCAAGCAATGCCTATATAGCCAGCAGAGTGCCAGTCCCCAGAGAAATTATACTTTCAGATACCCAAAACAGTACTTTGAGCAGCACTGAGCATTAGCATAATCCTATGCAACTGTGAAAAGCTGTTTTGCAGACCATCATGTCTGGCATTTTAAACATTACATACACAACACACACACACAGACTTTTGGTCCTATGATAAATGGTTGAAATTCTGCAAATGGATGACAAGTAAGTAGCCCAAAGTGAGTCTAAATATTTTATTAACAGATGTAAGAAGGCACATATAACACATACACTGATGTCCACTTTATCATCACTAAAAATGACACATTTAGTGTCAACCTTGTGCTTCGTAACAGACATTTCCTTTGGTTCAGGTAGCATTAAAAGTAGCCCTCCAAAAGAGTTATGAGGTATTTCCTGAAACCAAGTAGCTTCCCAAAAAAGCTTTGGATAAGGATTTGAATTATTACCCCAGGATAACCATGTTAGTGCCATCCTGCCACTACTTCATTACAGCAGCAACACTTTGAAGGCTGGCAGCCTCAGGGGGGCTTCAACAACAGTAGCCACTGCAGTGGCAACTCAGGTCATTGAGTCCTGTGATTAATTGGGTTATCTTGGCATGTCTGTTTTGGATTTGGCTTTACAACAGTGTGAAATAAAACCATGACTGTACAGTCCTATAAAAACATCTGCAAGAACACCGAAGTTAGAAAAATTGGACACACATATAGAAATTCCAAATAGCAACAAAAATTTTGAAACATTTATACAGATGAACATGCCATTTGCAAACAACAGGCTTGAATAAATATACAAAAAAAAAGCACAACTGTGAAGCACATTCAATTTCCTATCTTAAAAATACTATAACACTTAAAGCTTTGAAGTCATGTAAGCTCATGATCTCATACAATTTCTAAAGGTTTTAATACCCTGCACTATTCAGCACAAAGTTACTTTGTTAAGAAAAATTAACAAAAGAAAATGTAATACTTCTAAAGCAGGAGCATATTTTTCAAAATCTCAATCACTAAACCTACAGTTTAACACAGAGAATCAAACAATAGAAATTATAAAGGTGAACAAAAACAGTAAAGTTCAAGGACTTCAAAGAGTACTGTTCTATGTTTATTATGGAATCATTTTGACATCCAACTTTTTTTTTTAATCATTAATGTAGTCTTAAATTTGTAATTTTATGTTGTTGTTCTGCTTCGTGATCAGATACTAGATTGCCGAAAAGTAAGCTTCATATGGCTTTAAACAGCACTGTAGTATGGGCTTGGCTATCACGCTTTATAAACGCTGCACGCTGTATTGTGTGTCTGATGCTGCAAGTACAGTCAAATATACATCACGCATGATGAATTAAACACACTTTTTTGAGCGGACATCTATTCTTGCCAAACAATTCAGGAATAATACTAAATAGTTTAAACAGACAGAACTCTGGCCTGAATTCAAGAAAAGCAGCAAGATGTTAAAAAAATATCTCAACAGAGCTGCCTTTTTCAGACAAAGAGCTTTTTTTTCTCCTCTTGGCACAGAGGTTTGGGATTGGAGCCAAGGTGCTACTTATCAGCTGTTTGACATCAGGGGAGGACTGCGTGCGTCAGTGGACCCAGTAGGGACCCCTGGCTTATGGCATGCACCATGTGGTTCTTATCTTATCAGTTTGCAGGGTCTGGCACTTCAACCTCTGCAGCGTGAAAAGAAAAGAGAAAAAAAAGGGGAAGGAAGGAAGGAAGGAAGGTGTGTATAACTGGGAGGGAAGAGGTCAAACGGGACTGGTGAGCCAGGTTGGACTGCAGAACAGAGCCCTGATTTATACTTCGGCCTACTGCGCTGTGTATGGTTGCAGTAAATCCTAACAGAAATATCTCCTGCTTTCCCCACACACTCATAGAAGAAAGGAACTTCTTCTCATCCAGGTTCAGAGAAGGCAGAACAATGTGTGTGTTGGAGGGACAATGCTCCCTTTCATATATAGAAGGGCTGCCAGAGAAATGAAGAATAGGACATACTCATGAAAACGCTTATCAAGGTAAGTGTGTCCTCCAGGAAACCCAGGAACGGGTGCAGTTTCTTATTGCAAACGAGATTTAAACAGCCCAGATTATTTCTCCAAAAGCACAGCTTCAGCAAGATTTATTATAGCAAATTATTCTCAGGACCAAATGAGCCCTACAGTACAGCACAACTCCAAGCCTAAAACTTGACTGAACAAATGAACCTTTGTATTTAGTATTCAGAAAAGCATTCACAAAAGAAGATAATCCTCAAGTAAAGCATCTGCTTTCCAAGGTTCATTCCAACTGAAAAATTAATATAATTACTCAGAAAAATATTATTTGTCTTACCCTACGCTTCCTACACAATGCGTATGAATCAGACAGCAAAAGAAGAAGTCACCTCCTTCAGATTAATTTCCTTAACCTATTTTACCTCTGAAGATACATCACAAGATAGAAATTACAGGAGAACACAAAATGCTGTTAAAGTATCTGTGGAAATTAGTAGGTTTGCACCCTTGACAAATCTTTATAATTATTTCCAGGTATTTCCATACAGAAACTTTTCACCTTATACTGCAGTGACCAGACTAACATCAGTAGAGGACAAAAGAAAATGGCTCAGTGCTTGCACATAGACCTTGCTTGCTAAGGATTCAGCAGGGCTCTGGGAAGACCTACTGGCTGAGGACCAGGACTAGGCAGCCTGTCATGAGTTCTCTTCACTCTAATGAAGAGTCTAGTTTTGTTACTTCAAAACTGTTTTCACAAACTGCATCATCAAAAATTGCAATGTTTTGCTGCAGATAGCTATACTGTGCTTCAAGTTTCATTTCTCATGTTGTGCCAACCTAGTGAACCACATGAGTACTGTATAGTCAGTGGGACAATCATTCATCCGAAGAGACAATTCCAGCACTAGTACACTTTCTTCTCCAAATATGACCAATTTTTTAGGTAAATACCAATAACATTCTTACATAAATTTATGATCAAGGATCCCAGCATTTAAAAAACTGTCTATTGAGTGAAACACATAACCACTGGTTTGCTATGAAAATCTACAATATTGCCACAATATCATATTTTTTCTGATTCATAGTCTTCTTTTCTTATCTGTTATTTTTTTTTTGGTCAATCAGGTTGTTGCTTTATCAGGCTTAGGAAACAGAGAAAACTAGAATGAGAAGCCTGAAGAGAAGCATCACCTGTAGACCCTATTCTTCATCCTAACTTTCATGAATAAATTTCTGTGCTTGGAAGAAGCCACCACTGCACTCGTCTCAAAGGCCTGTACATAGAGACTGGGATATTTAATTGGTGGCTTGAAAAGCCTATTGGTCCCCCTTGAGTTAAATTATGAATATAGAAGTTACTGGTAGTGATCAAGGATCACTCCATGTGGGATCATGTGTCCCTACGCGGCCCATGACTTACAGAAGTTACGTTTCTTAGAGTGTGTGATTTTTCACTCTTTCTACTTCAATTTGAAAACACAATTGACAAATGAATTGTAAGCGTAGCTACAGATCTATGACACACAAACATAAACACTGGATGTGATGCTTCATTAGCCAAGAAAAACAGACGCACACATGAAAAAATAATGTGCGTCATCTCTGAAGACCCTATCAGTCCCATTACATGGCTGCTTGAGTACAAAAAAGGGTCTACTTTGTATCTCCATTTTGCATCTCCCCCTCTACTTCCTCCTTTATTTTTTTTGGAACAAGAGAAGTGTCAAAATCTCAGCGCAAATATACAATACCAAGTAATTTTATACAAGCCAGTTTAAGCACTTACACCTCAGTTACATAACAATGCTTTGTCAGCTGTTTCTTTAACACAATTAAGTAAATTTTTTGCATAGTTAAATTGGGTCACAGGCCCCACAAAGTGAGTATATCTACTGCATACTATTCCAGCGTGTCTTTTTTCAAATAACAAAGCTGATTTGTTTGTATTATAACAAAAGTACAAAGCTACATCCAATTAAGTCAATGACCAATGTCATGTTCACCTAAGACTCTCCCCCACCCCTCAAGTTCTGTGGAACCAACACAGACCTTGAAGAACGAACCATATAGTGCTCCTTGCACAATCTTGTTCAATTTTCTATACATGCTATTTCTACTAAAATATTTAGTACAATGAAGCCAATAGGAGCTCTTCACATGCCTAAAGACAATCACATTTGTGGTCAGCAAAAGGAAGGACATTTGTTAGTACCTTGCATACGTTGAACATCCTGTTTAGAAGTGTCTCCTTGATCTTGACCATGTCCACTAAAATACTCTAAATAAAAAAAAACACTGCCTTACCAATGATCATTATTTTATAAGCATTCCTTTACCTTCCCTGACCATTTTCTCCAGTTTTCAACCTGCTATACAAACAACTGATGAAATTTGAAATTAAGACTTCCAAACCCCATGTGGGATGGATAAAGTGATCCCCAAAATATCCTGTCTTAAGAGAAACCACACCAGACACTAAGGCAATGCTGCCTCTTTTGACATTCTGATGCCATTCAGTTCAACAGCTTTATGTATGGAACATTTGGAAACCAACACTGCACATAGTATGTAAGTCATAAGTAAAAGAATTAAGAGAGCTAAAATAGCCAAACCGAAGGATTAACATATCACGCTAATGAAGTGCCACAAGAGAGTTAACAACCCCATATCGTACGAATAGTTCTTATCCAGAGATAAGACATGTCCACAGCTAGAAAAATGATTCAGCACAGACTGAAGGAGGAAATTGTTTCCTTAACCATCTGAAATGTCTCTAAATACTCCTTAGCATGAGGATGCCTCAAAAGATCATAGCACAAAACGTATGCACTTGGGCAAACACAATCTCAAAACTCCACAGAATACAGTTTAAAATGTATAAAGATACTGAAGTATAAACACAGGCTCTCTTTAAAACTGATGTAGATTTGGTGTTTTCTAGGTCTTCATTTTCACCTGGAGAGGTTTTGGTTAGCTTTGGCAAATCAAACAGCTGAAGAGGTGAACAAAAAAGAATGACAAAATTATTCGTGTATAGAAGGAAATTTGCGTCCATTATGACCAATTTGTACTTTTAAAAAATATAAGTTGTTTTTAAATGTCAATTATGTAAAAGCATCTAAGATATAGAATTACCAAGTGTTTTACTCTTCTTGCATTCCGCCGTGGGCAATACTACAGAAGTAGCAGAAAAGAGCTTAGTGTGCTAGTAAGTTAACAATTCCAACAGCATGAAGGTCCATGGGAAAAAAAAAACCCAAAACCAAACCTCAAATCTTTAAATAAAGCAACATGAAAAAAAAGGAAGTATTTTATGTAGACTCAGTAGTATCTATATAATCGTATGTTTTGATCTTCACTGATCCAGTAAGACCATCCCACAGGACATTAGTATGGGAAATTAGGCATGTTATAAGGTACATTTGGATTATGTGATCATCTATTCATCACTATTTAGACACAATGTTAATTTCTCCACTGAATTCAGTAAAACTACCTGGACAGGTTCCTTTCAAGAAAACATCATAGACACATTCACAATTTTGACTACTGCTTTTAGTTCTAACTGAAATGAAATTTCAGATTGTTTTAAAACCCATTCCTCTTTCCTCAAGAGAAATACAGTTTATAAAGTTGAAAGTCCAAACTAAACATCTTGCTTCAAGACAAATGACTCAAAGAGCACTCATACCAAAACCATTAGCTGTTCAGCCTTCTGGTAACTTTTTTTCCACCTTAACAAAATCTCTTCTAAAACAAACAATGCTGCCATTACTTCACCACTGTCAAGTAATAGAAGCAGTTCTGGACCTATATGCTATATTACCTGACTTTAAAACGCATGTCAAAATTAAATTTTTCTGGAAATTAAAACCTTGTGCACCCTAAAATGTTGGGGGGGCTGCATCAAGCAGATTCTTGCTTCTTAATCAAGTAGCACTCTTGCTAGCAACCAAAGTGCTCCACAAGAACATTCCCAGCCTTCTTCCTTTGCTTGGGCAGTCTTCACAACAGCAGTTCAGCACAGCTGAAGAGATCTGGCCATGTTTGTGGGCACTTCTTCATCCCACACACCGCCAGCCAACATTCCCCTTCAGGGAAAACTGCCAGGACAACCAAAGCTGATGCAGCACACTGAAGAAGATGCTTACATCCTCCCAGAGAACTGTAGCCATTGGCAGTTGAATTCCACAAAGCTCTATTTCAACTTGTTACTTTTTCATCTCATTTTTTTTCCTAGATATATAAAACATGGTGACAGAGAAAACAATAAACTCTCAAAGAAAGTTTCTAGACATAAACATTCCCTATGCAGAGGGAGAATAACAAACTGTTTAGCATTAGTAAAGCAACTCTATTGGTCCTCTATTAATTGTATCAATTACTTTCATTATGCAGGAACATTTGTTCTACCTGGTTCCTTGGAGTTCTCCATTATTTTTTTGCCAGTTTTATTTATAAGCTTTTGTCCTGAAGCTCCAGTACAACTACAACACATCACCCAGTGTGTTGGGTGCACACAAGTGATAATACCATCATAATTAAAATGACTGGGCTGCTCACTTCAGGGGCAAAGTGCAAAGCTAAAATTCACTCATTTAACTTTTTTGAAAAACGCACAGGGATTACACTGTTCATAGTGCTCTCCGGATCGAGAGTTTAAGATTTAACCAGAACACTAGAACACTCATTACTCCAAGGAGGCTTGTTGCCTGCTCATCGCTGGAGAAAGGGTCTCACTGACACAGGTACATGAACATTCCCAGATCTAGTACACCAGAAAAGGCTTTGGTTTGTTCATAAACCTGTTAGCAGATTTTCCAGCAAACTCCAATTTTTGAGATAATTCTTAGAGAATAAATTTTTTTGCTCCAAAAATGTTTTCTGTGCTGAAGCCTAGAAGTCAAAACCTGCAAACATGTCCAATTTTAAGTACTACAGACTTCAGTAGGCATATTCACATACCAAGGAATTTTAAGTTACTCCCACACACAAATGTCTACAGCAGCACTGAAATAGTGAAAGGGATCAAAATTGTTGTACAAAGATGACTCTTCATCTACAAGTTTTAAAATAAGAAATCTTGCAAGCTTTTTGAAGTATTTTTAAATAGGAATTTTAAGAACTTCCCCTAGTGAAACTAGCCACAGAAGTGCAATATTGTAGTTCTATAGTAATATCAGGGATTTTTTGCTTTTAAAAGCAGACTCACTCTTAGAGGAAACACTCTGGATTCCCTGGTTTCGTTTCTTATTCAGGCCCTTCCTCCTGAACCAGGAAGGGGCAGATAATCTGAAAGTGGGTCAAGGGATGGCTGCAAGGATTTTTCTCTGAAAGGTATGGCTCCCCTAGCACTGCAGCACAGCCTCTCTTCTTCTCCAGACAGGCAGTAAGTAGGGCCTTGCCTGCATGAGGCTTTGAAAGGTGTCAACCTTCCAGCCGCAATAAAACTAAATAACCCTTAGCCTTTCAGACCTGAAAGTTCTGAAACTTTCCTTTGGTTTGTGGGTTGTTTCTTTAAGCTGAATGACAGTTAGGTAGAAGTAATCAACACATTTGTCATGCATGTTTCAAGTAGCAACCCCAGGCTCAAGTGTCTGTGATTTATCCAAAAGGATTTCAAGGCAAGCCACAAGTAGCTGGGAACAAACATTTGAAGAGTGTCCAGATGATCCTTTCAAATGCGTTTAAAACCTTGAGAAAGTAGCATGTAAGTACTCAGATTGCAGGTCTGGTGAGGACAAACGTGCATGGAGCTGTTATGGGAGAGAGATGCCAGTAACTGCTTTGGCCTCTCTCTCTGACGGACCACAGTCAAGCAAGTGGCAAGACCCCAGGAGCCCCAAAAGTTCATGTAAACTTTTAATGAATGCTTCCAGCTGGTCACAGACTTGACTTCACGTGCCAACTCAGCCATCCATTAGGCCACAGCTCTTTACAGATAGATCTACTATTGCCTATTATAAGGGGCAAATAGAGCTTGGATATTCGGGAAATGTGGAAAAACTGACAGCAGAAGAACCTGGTAAAAGGGGGCAGAGCAAACGTACAACTTAGTAGCTCCGCGTGAGTTTAGCCATGGGCTGGCTGGAACACAGCAGTGTTCCAGTGTCTGGAGCACTGAGGAACTAAGAGAGATATCCAATATTTCTGCTGTGTGCAGGCACTTTTACACATATAATGGGGAATCAAATGAAACACACCAAAGATAACTGTTCATAAATACAGCTCAAACAGGTATTATACAGAGTATTTTCTGCCTAATTCCAAAATCTCACTTGAGATTTATCTTAGCTCATCATCCTCATTATGAAATGATTTAAGAAGCCACAAGAAAACCATCTCTGAATCCTGCCTTAACAGTTCTATCAATGCAACAGAGAACACAGCAAATACAAGAATTTTAAGAGGCAAGTAGATTTAACTGATGTAGCATGAGCAAAGGCCAGATCCTCAGAACGAGCAAAAAGCTAACTTTTACCTTCAGCCAAGCTGTATACTCTGTCCTTCCCAGGCCCAAAATGTTAATGCAAACTCTGTGCTTTATCCAAAATAACTCAGTTTGAGCTTACATAGTATCAGTAATAACTTTCAATTCCAAGTCAAAGCTTCCAGCAAGGAATGGAAAGCTGCTTGTTACGCATATCTAAGTTTATTAAGTATTAAGTATATGGGCTTAGCTACACTTAGACACTTTTAGACTCCTTTTAATCAACCTTCTCCTTCACAAATGTTCCCACTTGCATACGAAAGAGTATCACCTGTAGCATATGTTAAGAGACAAAGGGGATGCCTGAATAAAACTGTTTCGTTTTGTGCATTTTAATTATTAAGAAGAAATATACATAAAGTTATACTTTTACCTAGTGTGTATTTGACACCAAAAATGCTTTAGTTTGCATTCTTAAGGTCTTCTATTAATCAATCCTATGACATAGTACTGATAATGCGTGCACAAAAAGAGTAAGAATAATGTATAGAAATTAAAACGATCATTAGCAGAAAACAGTAAAAAAAAATTTCTATTTACTACTACTTTGTGGATGTGCATTTGGGGATAGATGTTTTGTCATTAACACAATTAAACAAACTTAGCTTTAACAAATACAAAGTTGGAGACCACCTTGATAGCAGTGCTGTTCCAGTGTCTTAAATAAATTAGTGTGGCAACATAACCACAGAAGCCACATTCTCGAGGCCACAATTTCTTTCGCTCATATTTTTGTATAATAAATAATTACGACATCTAACCCACATGTTCTCCACTTAGTCATAGCATATTTTTACCTTTATCCCAATGTTCAGTCCCCAAATCCCAAAATCACACATTTTAAATCCCAAATAAATTTTCTGCTCTGATGCACAGATTTAGATCATGATATTTTAATCCACAGTCCCATACAGAAACACAACTAGCCCACACTGCTTGTAAAAAATTGCCAATAGATCACAAGAAACTAAGAAGGAATGCTCTTTAAATAATTATTCAAAATGTAAAACAAGAGCTCAAGTGAAGTTTCCACATTAAAGGAAAAAGAAAAACTATATCACAAAGAAATTCATTAAAATCAACATAGTAACTTCTGATGTCACATGCTGTCAATATCCGCAGTCGGGTCTCTCTGCTGCAACTAGCAGCATTAGTAGAACTTAAATCAGCAAAAGGGATGCAATTCTCCATCCTCTAGGTGGGAGTGATGTGAGCAGCTGTTAGGAAAGCAGTAACCCTTCAGGCTTTCCTCATGTAAGGAAAAAGCCTTTCAATTAACATTTAAAATTAAAAGCTGCAACATTATTTAATTAAAATAATGTGGCTATTTGGATCCAGTCCCGCTATAGTTTGTAAAAAATCCTCTCCTTGAAGCAGTCAGAGGCCTTGCACAAGGAGAGGGCAGAAGCACTTAAAACACAGCCAGAAACAAACCCTACAGTCGGCAGGAAGATCCAGTATTTTCAAAGTCTTTTGGGAGAGATGAAATTATTTTCAACTCATTAACTTGAAATTAGATCCCTGACTGACAATTTGGATGATTGCTTGTGTCAGAAAGAGCCTTTCTCTGTTAATTGCAATTTTCACTGTCCAAGACAAGTTTATCAAAACATTTGCAACCTCCAAAGACCAGATTTACAGATAAATAGCTCAACTTATTTCAGAAATGGTAAAATAAAATAAACTTGCCTTTAGAAGTGGGAGAGAAGGGAGCAGACACTCAAAAAGCCAAACCATCACAACAACTACCAACACTGTCAAACTTAATGGTACCTCAAGTATTCAAATAAATGATTAACAAAATGAGTTTTACTTTTCAGACAGACCTCCACTAGTGAGAATCTCATCTGCATTTAGTCAAGCTGCTTTAAAAAAAAAAAAAAAGTCTTTACATGTACACAATTTTTTCTGTAAATCCTTAAATAACTTATCAAAAAGGTAATATAATTTTAGACCATGCTAGCATGATGTTATCCTTTTTTAATACCTGATCATGAGATGTGATACAGGAAAACACATGGTTACTGAAACATGTAAGCAGCAGACCCTCTCTACCAGTAGAGGGTCTTTATACATCTAATAATTCTTCAAAGTGAATCCGGCACATACAGTAGTTTTCAAAGTTTGTACAGCAGTCAGACCTGAAACACTTCAACAGCATATACTTAGTAAGTTCAAGTTCCAACATTCAACAAAAGGCTTTGCTTGAATTTTAAAAAAAATAAAATTATAAAGTCACTGTCATCATTCCCTGTTTTTCCTCTTCCTCAGAAAACTGTATTAATGCAAAGTCCCAAAATAGCCATTCTCAGGCACTAGCAAAGCCTGGGAATTGCTTACCTAAAGAGCACTAAGCTTTACAGGGCAATGAGCATTTAAACCAGAAACTCTGAGTGGAAACCATGATGAAGCCTTAATTATACTATTTTTGTTAATAAAAATAGATTTGTTCTAGAGAAAAAAATTCCATTTCCCCTTCTGACATGGTTTTCCCATGAGATCTCGAGGAAGTTCTAAAGGCCAAACCACTCAGCAGGAACCAGCAATTCCGCATGTCCCGTTCTGGTACCCATCAGAGACTTCTTCAGACCGACTGTCGGGAGGGCCAGTTTGTTTTCCATTTAGGTTCATTTTGCGCTACGAAAGTGATTTAAAAAAAAAAAAAAGGAATTCTGAGGAGAGACATCCTAGCACAGAGAAATGTGGTATTTGCAGCTATGTTTCACAGTGTGGATTTAAATACCTCCATTTTCCACCTGTAAAATGGCCTTCGTGTTAAAAGACAACAGTGGTGAGCTTGACCAGAACATGTGTAACAAACAAAGAGAGTTATGATCTTTATTGCCATTCACTTATTTCTATTTTTTTTTTCTTGGAAGTCTTTCACATGGAGGAGCAGCTGTTGAATATTGTGATGGATCTATGGTGACTAATTCCACTAGTCAGTCAACCAAGGAAGAATATAAAAGCAAAGCAGACAGTCTTGGTTTTTGCACTCAGATTGATCAAATAAGTTGTTACTGTGTCAGGTTGCAAAAACCACTATCATGCATAGAAGGCTAAAGTCAGTTGATTTATTTTATCACCAGGAATTTGCTGAGTTGTTTTTTGTTTTTTAAAATCATTAGCCTTTTAAACGTAGGATATTTTTATAAGTAGGCAATGACCAACTGCTACTGCCTTACAGCACAGATTATTCCTGTCAAAAAAGCTGCATGCTTGATTCAGACTCCTCCAAGATACTAAATAAAAACTTTTAAAACACATATTATTATCTTTTTCAAGGTTATCTCCTCATAGTTATTAAAAGCTAACGAGGCTCAAACATCTAATAAATACAGATAGTAACAATAAAAGACAAGGAATCAAAACTGTGCAAATTCCTCAAATGTTACGTTATTTAAAAACACTTAACATAAAAATGTCATTAAAAACACAGAAAGCATTTTCCCTCTTCACTACTTACATGGCTTACGGAATTCATAAATTGGTATAAATTTTATTTTAAGCAGCTATAGCTGTGACTGTCTGGCTATTAGCTTTTCCTTTATATTTCATTTTTCAGCACATGAATACCAAAGCTTGTCACTAATCTGGTAGTCTGTACACTTGGTGACTGAAAAGAAGCAACATTTTTCGAAAACAATGCATCTGTTAAAAACTCTGGAGAATAATGTTTAACTGTGAACAATAATCAACAGGTTTTATATTTTACTTAAGTTTCTTTGGCCTAACCAATACTCCTTCAACAACACAAATCAGTCTATTCCAGGATTTCTGTTTTCTTTACTATTAACCTTAGCAGTACACATTGCTACACACAACCCATAAAACAGCAACATACTCAGTGGGTTCATGAAATCAGCCACGCCTCTGTCAGTTTCAGTATGTAAACAACACTCCCTGCTCTTTGCCTACCTTTTGCTCAAAAGTTGTATGTAGTGAAAGTGTCACTGAGAGACAATTTACAACCAGTCTTGCAATGAGCTGCCTATGAATGATTTAAGTATGGACTCAGAGCTAATTTTGGCTCTCTGGAATTTCAAGGCCTGCCTATGCAGGGCTGTTCAAATTTGAACAGTATTTAGTCTGTGGTCATCTGTAATTAATTTAATGATGTGATGCAATGCTGTGGGAGTGAATTGCAGCATCAGACCCTCACTGAACTGTTTTCATGGAAGTATCACTGAAGAGAGGCTGAAAACATGAAGGAAAATTTAAAAAAAAAAAAACGCACAGTCACACAGGTGTTACTGTGCAATTATCAGCATAAACATATCTCACATAAAGCATCATGGGATTTCTCAAGCCTGGAAGCACGCTGAAGTTCTGGAGCACACTGACAAACCAAGTTGGGAATCCTGAGAAATGGCAGACAAGTTCTAACTACAGAGAAGAAGCTGAGGCTCTGACTAGCAGATTTGTCCTCCTCTTTAACTAGCTGTGAATGAAGTCTGCTGATTTAGTTTGCACAGATGCAAAGATCATTTAATCTTTAAAGTAGTTACTTGTGAAAAGTGGTTGAAATTCTCTCCAAAAATACCACAAAAATATGGATTAGCAAAGAACCCACACGAGGAAATGAAAAGAGGTATTTTCATATGTACATCTAGTACAGTAACTCTGGATAACCAAAGGAGACCAATTACTAATATTTATAGTTCCTCTGCTCCAGTTGTAGATTCAAGAGCGCTAAATGCAGTCCAAGTAAAACATAAGCTTACAAAATATATTAATACTCTTGTTACGAATGCTAAGCAAAATGTTGTTTAACATTGTTTCTATGTAGTAGCAGTACTATTTTTTTGTTATAAACTGCAAAATGTATAATACTAAAATTTAAAGAACTTCTATAGATGCATCTGCTAGTAAAGAAAACACTGCCTCTAACCCTGCATCAGATTAGATATGCAGTAGTGCCCCTGGCAATGGCAAACTGCCACTGAGCATGTAATTTGATGTGTAATCTTAGTGGCAACGTCTAGAAGCATTTATTCAGTTATCATGGAATAACCAGAAAAACTAAAAACGTATATGAAGGGCATCTATCTTCTACATCCCCTATCCACCCTCTACCTCTTATTTTAAAGTGGTGCAGGCTACATTCTTCTTGGTTCTGTTTGTCAAGGCACAATAGCCCAACTTTTCCTTTCACAGCTACGTGATGCCCACTGTATTTTCAGGAACATTAGGATAACTGTTATTGCAGCAGTAGTAGTGGAATCATTACACTGCTCATAGCAGTCAGATCACTTCTCATAGCTCAACATAAAGGAAAATATGACCGCAGCTTGGAAAAAAAAAAAAAAACAACACAAAAGATGGCCTTAAAAAAACACCAAACATTTTTAGAAAAAAAATTTCTGTCCTGCTTTTGTATCTGTACACACAGAAGGTGACCAAATGAAAATATTAGGAAACCTCAGGCATAATATCCAAAGTATGGACATTTATTTTTCATCTGGCCTGCAAAATACCATCTTGTCTACATACTTTCCCATATCCATCTCTTTTCTTTCTTGTACATTTGATACTGTTGCTGCAAGTTTATGAAAGACAGTATTATAAACTCAAACACCAGCAGCATTCACTTTTGACCAGAACAGTATCTGAAATCAACAAATTGGTAAAAAAGAATGTTGCACAATCCACTTAATTAATAAACATTTTGGATTAGATCAGTCTTAAAATAATAGGCTAGGGGGCTTATTTTCACAGCTGGATTTGCCTTATATTTTATCATCTACCTCATGGGCGCACTAAAATCCCCCAGGAGGCATCTCTATAAAGCATATAATGTTACTCTGGGAACAAAACTTACAAAAAGAAAAAAACTCCCTGGACTGGACAAATCTACAGAGAAAAAAACCCAGTTGCTTCATCACTCTAATACGAAAAGTACCAATTAATTCTACTGTGCTACTCCTGAGTAACACACACTGAACAGTGAATTGTATTCAGAGGATTTACTTTACTGCCAATTTTTTCTGCCTTTAGCCAACAAGCAAAACTGGAATAAGGAATTTAAAATTTCTTAGTCAACATTTAAAGCCGTTGCCATTGTCAAGCTGATGATGCTAATTTGTTTTATTATTACTAACCTGCCAGACCCCAGCTGTTGTCTTAGTCAAAACCTGAGTTTTCCAATAACTAGGAACTGCAGCTGCTCAGAATGGGTCACCAGGGATTTGCACCACCACAAACATTACTCATCTGGTCCTGCCCTGATCAGACTTCTTTGGCCAAAAGGCAGGGTCAGGCCTGCCTGAGATTTGAGACATACAAATTTAAAGGTTTTTTTTCTTTCCCCTATCTTCAGAAAAATAATATTTCTCATTCAGCTTCTGAAAATTTATCCACAATTCTCACCAAACATGGATCCAACATGACAAAACCTACTTTTTCTGGACACTCTGCACTAATTAGCCTTTGAAATAAAGACCATGAATTGAAATAAAGACTATCAGTAAAGACATTCACTAAATTACCGCTTCCATCTATCATCCTATCTGTGCTGAAAAAACTCAGAATCAAGAAAGAATTATTTATTTCAAATACCTTTATTTAAAACAATCGAGAAACAGTTTCTACACGATGTATCTGCCGGCTGCTGAATGTAACAGGTTAACCATAAACATTAGAAAATGCTGCATGTTCATATGCAAACAGCCTGATTTAAACATCCCTTATTTTTATTTAGCAAATGTTGTCACATGAAGTACCTGCAACAGAGCCTCAGAACTTATGGGAAATTACTATTTAACGTTTAACATTTCGCTGATATATATTATCGGACTTACTCTCATATATTAGTTTCCGATGGGAATCCTTGCCAGAAAACCACTAACTTTCCATTCCTCCAATTCTTATTAACTGTTTCTGTTTGGATTACCAACACCACTGATTTCTTCCTCTCAACAAGTTTCTCTCCAAAAACACAATCAAGCTGTGCTGGTCCCTGAGCTCTGCGGCCCTCTACTGCTTGTCCTTTCTCCTCCAGAATTTTTTTCTGGCATTCCAGAATACCACTCCCTCTCCTTGCAGTTCTGTACCATTTCTGCATTGTACAGCACAGTGAACTCTCCTGTAAAGCAGAAGCACTTGCTCATGAGCATCGTGAGAAGCTTTTTTACACTCACTGGACACAGAAATGTTTTAACCTCTGAGACAGTACAAGTAGGTACTTTCTCCATGGCTCTCAAGATAGATGTACAGGAATTGTACACAGTCCAGGCTAGAGCCCACCCAACTGGAGCCAATTTTCTGCAGAGGCGTGAGGAAGAGTTCTCACAGACAAAGGATACTGAGCACAGGTTAGAAGAGTACAAAGTCCCACTAATGGACTGAGCCCGCAGTTTTCATCTTAGCCATTTCTATATTCGACAGCACAGTTGCCTCTGATATTATTCTAGGCTTTTATGCTCTCTTAGAGGCACAAGAGAAAGCAAGCCATGCAATGACCAAACCAGATCCAACCACTTCAGCTGAATATCTTATCAGCATTACAAGGGTTTCTATGTTCAAAAGCTGCATGACTACAAGCTTACAGTGTCCTTTGCACCTCCAAGGCTTTCAAGTTTGACAGAAGAAATAACAAATTATTCATTAATCTCCACACAAAAGTAGAGAACTGTCAGTGATGGAAGTGACAGGTCAGTCAAGTAAGTAGGCAAAGCTCCCTCTTGTCTACAGGCAGGAAGAAGAAAAGGGTGCAAGGACAAAAATCTGTTTCGGAGTGGAAAAAGTTTCAGGGCCATTTGCTAACTTTATTGCTCTCTCCTTTTTTTTGGAAGTGGAAAAACATGAAGAAGCAAACCTTGAACAGCAAATTTTGAAATACACCTTTCAGTGACCTTGTAGAAATTGAAAGAAAAATTTATAAATTCCAAAGCCATTTAATTTCTCCTGAAAACAGCAAGAACTGAACCCTCTTCAGGCAAAAAAAAAAACCAAACACCTCTCAGTGAGGCATTCTTATCAACAAAGGTTTCTCACTTTAAATCCCACAGTCACTAAAAGCAATGCTACAATTTTTAATCCTAGAGAAGCGGGTAATTCACCCCATTTAGCTGACCAGCTCTACCCTTCTCCCCTCAAAAGGAGCTAACACTTTGCTCTCCACACAGAGCTATGTAACCTCTCTCTAGGAGAGACGAAGGCTATGAATGGAGTAACTCAGCAACAGCTCTTTTCTCTTCACATGGAAGACTGACTTTTCCATCTAGTAAAGGTCTTCCAGGCTCTGTGGTTTTTTCCTTTCTTTTTTATAACCTTTTTGCCCTTTACACCTCACTTGGCCCTGTTTTTGTTTTTGTATCTTCTGGCAGTTGTAAATATCTGCGAAAACCTGTCATTTGGTTGCCATTCTTATAGTTCGGGATGTGTTCGACAATTTTGCTGCTGAGGGCTACCCACCACTGACACTCATCTTTGGCTTCCTCACAGCTACCAAAATTTGGAATGTTTTAAAAAATGTTTTAAAAAACATTAAAAAGAAGGTATACTTCTTTTTATGAATAGTATCCTAAGTGCTCTTTAAGCACATTAGCAGCACTGCCAGAGGCACCCCAAGGGGTTCATACCCATGTGAGCATCACACTAGCATGCCATTCATACATAACTGGTTCAGAAGTTTGCTTCCAAAGTGACTCTCCCCATTTACCCCACCCATGGCACTTTGGTCCCCATGGCTGAACAGACTCAGAGCACATGCATGGAGGCTTCCCCATAGGCTGAGCTACATGAGAAGATGCACTCCAGGAAGTCCAAGGGTATTATTCTACAGAACTGAAGTAGAACCACACTGAAATAAACCTCACTAAAATGCATTGGATCAATGTTGAATCCTTAGCACAAAACTCTTTTCCCCTACAACTCCACTTTGCACTCATTCTGTTTTCCATATGTCCTTCCCTGCAACACATTTCCATTCCACTGCCCCATTTCCGTGGTCATCACTACACAGCATCCTCAAAATGGTTAGACTCCCAGGCACTTCATTCCATGTGTGCACTGTGATTCTCCTTCTTTATCAATATATTGGTAAACTTTGCTTATCACCATAGCTTTTCCCTGAAAGAGCACTTTGTCGCTAACACAAAATGCACTGAAACAACAGCATGAATGGTGAGTGAAAACAGCATTGCAAACAGACTTCCCTCTCAAGCTAACAGAATATCACTTTATTTGCTCATGTGCTGTCATTTGCTCATGTCCAGTCACATGCTGGGCACCCCTCTCAGTACACTGGGTCTCACACCACGGAAGGGTAAGTGCATTTTTGACTAGTAATACCGCATCACACTCACATCCACACTGCACCATAGGAAGTCAGTCAGTCTGCTGACCTGCAGTTTGCCACGGTACCTTCCCAGGAAGGAAGGCAGTGACTACATTGTGCCTGCAACTTGAGATCAAGGATTCGAATGCCACAACATAGGAGTGGAAAGCAGAGAAAAAAAGAAAGAATGAACTTTGCATTCACCCCATTAGACTTATACCAGTCTGGAAACATCCTGTGCAAGTCAGAGCCACTGCAGGCGTCTAGAGGAGAAAACACCCAGACTCCACAGAGTTCACACCTTCAGTCTCGGCTGGCCAGATCAGCAGCCTCTCTGCTTTTTTCCCATAACTTCTGGGCTTATGAGCAGGACAAAAAGACAGGACAAAAGTTATCAAAAAACAACTACACTTCTGAAAGTTTTATGACCAGTGGCAACTGGATAAACTGGCATGCCCAAGGTTAAAAGAGCTTCAGATTTTCTCTTGCGTGCCCAGGATTTAATCAATCAGCACACTGGCAGCCAGTCAAGCCACACCATCAGTCACGTCACATCTTCACCACATGGCTGCTGAGGCCCATGGGAGAAAAAGTATTTGGGGACACAGGCCAAAAGCATTACAGTGGGGAAGAGGTACCTCTAGAGATACTAAGTTCAGAACATGTAATCCATGAGAAACAACACTAGTTTTGTATGATTTCCAAAAGAAATGAACAAATTTGATAATGAATATATATATGCAAATGTGCACATATATGTGAGAAAATATTTAAAGTTCTGTCCACTTGTAACTAAAATATTCATCTCTTTCAGGGGGTTAACATAGCTGAGATCACTCCAGAACAGCCTGGTAGAAAAGAGGGTATATCTGTGCCTGCACTGAGAAAATGCCTGCAACACTGGCTAAATCTTTACAACGTATAAAGGCATTATCAAGGGGGACCAGCCACCAGACAAAACCAGAGCAGAAAAAAGCTTTATCAGTCCCACCACTCAGTCTCATGGGGCTAATTAATCACTTGTTGTCTCATTCAGGATCTAACCAACCCTAACTTTGCCCACCCTGAGGCCAGCTCAACAGACACTGCGATCTGACACAACTCTGCATCTCTGAAGCACCCCTTCCTCTTCTCTCTACTATTCACTTCTCTCCCCACAAAGTGTTCTCTGTGGTTCCTAGGCACATCAACACATTCCCTCCTTGGGGAAATGTTTTGCCTTGCCTTCCCTTGAGCTAGCAAGCAGAAGATCTCAGAAACACCAGAACCGAGTCTTTCAGCAGCCATGTCGGCACATGCCAGCTTGAAGTATTTCTCAGACTGCCCTAAAACATCAAAGCACAAGGTCTCAATGGTCCAACTGCTGTCTGGCTTTTTTCTTTTCTTCTTGATATTTGTCATCACAGAGCTTATTGAACACAAGCAAGCATCACATGTAATTATCACATGCAATTATACTATAATTACTGCTAAATCATTGTGCTATTTATCAAAGTAAAAAAATAATAAAAATAAAATCTACAGTTAATAAATTTTCCAAAATGGATAACTGGATAACAGTGTCTGTCTTTATAGTTAAGACTGCCCAACACTATTCTTTAAAATCATCATTTCATGAATCACAAATTTTAAATAAAAGTTTTCTGTGGCTCACTTTAATTCAGTGAAACTTATATTGAACACAAAACCAGAAAAGAAGTCCTTCAGGAAACAGTAGCAAAAATTGTACAGATTTACCCACATTCAGTAAATTCTAGTCATTTGCACATTTGTCTAATCTGTTCTAGTGTCTCGTGAAGTTAAACATACGAACAGGGCTCACAACATAAATGAGAGTGATACACAGCTATGCACAAAGACTTCCCCAAAAGCAGTTAAACAGTACCAATGGATATTCTTAATTGATTATACTCAGAACTCCAACACCTATCCCAGAACCTTCATTTTCCACCTGCATTAAATATGCGCCCAAGGTGTGGTTAGCCTCAGGAAAAACATTCATTTCCACAGAAATAACAGTAAAATTGGTAGCTCTCCATTTTATAAGCATGTTATTTACCCTCAAAGGGTGGTAGAACAACTTCTTTTTGAAATCCTTACTTTATAATGTTCTGCTCAGCTTCCCCTCATTTTTGCTTGGGTTGAAGCGTCACTTCAGAACCTTTATTAACAAACTATGCCACATGCTGCTAATTTAAGAGGCCCCATTTTACAAGTTGGATAGCTGATTATCTTTTACAAGTGAAATATAATTAAATTTTGCTAGTTGTTTTTTTTATTATTTTATTTTTTAAGGTAAATTTAAGAAAAAAACCCACTATCTTATGTCATCATTTCCCACTTATGAAATGCCAGAGTTCAGAAGTTAGAGTGAACTGAGTCAGCCTCACCATTCAAGCCTTTCCTGTGCCAATGTGGTATCAACATAACTGACAACATGAACTCATACTACATGATCCTAAGAGCTGTTCTAGCAGGCCCAAAAAGTACCCATTTCATGTGGAAAGAAACAGCAGTGGAAGTTAGCTGTGGAAGTGTGACCTCAACACCTGCCATGCAACAATTAAAACTATGCAAGAGATGTCTTAAGTCATCCTTTCTTCTTAACTACATTTAAAGAAAACAAAATTAAGATTTCCACTTGACAAATCGGCCAAGTGTTATAACCGTGTATTCTACCATCTTTTAAAATTATTTTCTTTAAATGTATAATCGATGTTAGATAGATCACTGTTAAAAACAGCAGTCCTCCTTCTATCTGATAAGTTTATAGCTGTACGATTCCAAATTTCTACTGGAAGAAACACAATCATAGCATGCTATCCCAGGTGGAGCTTTCAGATCTTGTCAGAAGAGCAGGAAACTGAGCTTTACACCCTTCCAGAATCAGAAGGCACACAAAGTATATAAATCACCAAAATACACAAAGCATCAAGACTACATTACAAGTTAAATATCATTGTCTCGTAATGATTTATGTATGCATTTATTCTGGCATCATTCTTGCAAACTCTTTACAATAATCAATGTGCTTTCAAATCAGCATGTGCAAAACACAACAGCTGAAGTCAGACTGAAATAAGTATCTATCATCTTCAGGTAATCTAACCTCCCTCCTGCCCCATTCCCAACACCCCAGCCCCTCAGTTAAAATCAGTTTTATAGGAGTAGAGGCTTAAATAACAACATTTCACTGGCTATTTCTTCTATAGTAGCTCACAGAGAAAGAACAACATATATTTTGTGCTTACATTTATTTTCACAAAAATGGTTAAGTGCAGCCTAGCAGCTCTATCTTCTGCAGTTGACAGCAAGAATTGTGTTGCCTCAGGAATGGCTTAAGAATAATGAATAATACATGAACTCTAGAGAAATTAAACAAGATCAAACACACATATTCTACATGTTGGCATGTACAAAATACAACACTGACAAACCTGGATGATAAATTAAGGAACACGTGCCCAGCCAGCCTCCTTCATCTCCACCAACTGTTTCAACAGTTTACATCCTATTCAGTCCTTATCATAATTTTTCAGGGGAAAAAAAAAAAATATATATATATAACTGTAGCAATTACTACAACTTGCTGCAGTGGTTGGGCCTGCAGCACAAGTGACCAATGAGCCAAAGAGCTGTAAAATGCTAGATGTCTGCGGGTGGAACAGGTCAGAGGTCTAAAGTCCCCCTTTGGGTGATGGTGAATTCCCCATCAGCCCTTGCTGCATTATGTTAATCCTTCTCAGGTGGCTGGCACACCCCTATTACCCCTTATAAGTCTCTGTTACAGTAAGTTCTCTCGTCTTCAACACCCCATTGGATTTGGGTTCCCCTGCTCCACCCCTTGCCTCTTCCATTGGTTACAGTTATGCCACTCTACCTTCTCTCCACCCTCGTGCCCTCAGTTCATTGGTCCCTGAGCCTTTCCCCGCCCCCTATATAAACCTAAACCTTCCTTTGTTCTTGGTCCTTCATTCCTGGATCTTTTTGTGGCATGGCTGTAACAAACACCCCACAGAATAACATGTGAAGGATCGCTTCTGCCTCTTTGTCTCTGGTGACACTAGAGAGCGATCCTGCTTCTGTGTGTGTCTGTGTGTGTGTGTGTGTGTGTCTCAGCGTGCTCCCACCTGCACGGGTGTGTCAGGG
>VZRR01008934.1:598825-670438 GCA_013398015.1 Oreocharis arfaki | reverse complement strand
CCTTGGAGGTAGGATTCAACACATGTCTACAGTGCACAAATCTTAGGTGTGACTAGAAAGATAACAGAAAGAGGTGGGTTGATAGCTCAATTCATCTCAAGAGGACATGTAAAGTCAGTCACAAACTCTGTGTGGTTTATGTCTGTTTTGTGCACGTGTATGTTCATGTACAGTGTTGCATCACATTTGTTGCTTCACACGAGCACACTCATAAATTCCACTCTGCTATTTTTCCAGCTAACAGCCCAAAACCTTATACAACAAGCCACATCCATGACAACTGCATATGCTTCCAGTATATGCAAACAGCCAAAACACCACTCTAGTTAGGAAGTAGCAACATAGGACCATTGTAAGCAACATTGTGCAAAAATTAATAAAGTGCAATTAATAAAATTACCTTATTTGTGCTTAATACATTGCTGCCAGTGTCCTCTATATGAGCTACATGGCACTATTAAAGTTCAAAAATTCTTATCGAGTTAGCTTATATTGTTGGAGCCAAAGGCAGCCTTGGATATCTTTGCTGACACCGGTATAGGTACAGCTTTTATCGCGTAAGTGTTTGCACAGTTTACTTCCTAAAGCAGCTTCACATCAGAATCCCTGGATACCAAAACTAACTAATAAACCACTAATTGGTACAGCAGAATTGCTTGGCTTAAAAGAACAAAACAACAACAAAACCCACAACACGCACACACTTACTTCCTAATGTTACCAAACACAATACAAATGTCAGTGTACCCGATACTCCCTGAATTACACCAAGAAAAAGTGAGATAACACCACACTTTAATATGTTTCTGTCAGTGCAGTGCTAGTGCTAGAGATGATTATAGTGTTAGTAATAAAATACATAAAATTGCGAGACAGAATAGTGACTTGCTATCACTCGATAAAACACTTGCAAATAACTGTGACCATGGCCACAAAAAACATCGGCATTAGGAGAACATGCTGCACCTGCTGAAGGTAAAACCAGTGATTTACTAAGACAGGGAAAAGAAAAACAGGATTTTGGAATAAGTCAATTACAATACACGCATAATTTTTTTTAATTTTGTCTTATTTGGCATTCCAACAAATGTAACAAAAAGGCTCCTCATCAAAACACAAATTATTAAATCCCAAGCAAACGCCATCCTATGAACATCTATCTCCCCGTGTCATGCAGAGATGTAAGAGTGGTCCTATTGCATCAGACCTGGGAGCAGCCACCGAAGTATTCATCCCAGCTCCTGAGAGTCAGGGAAACCTCCACTACAAACTTCAGTGACACAAAAGTTCAGCTTATGCTTATTGTAATACTGGTTTTGTGCTTTGCTAAAACACACACTTTCTTGACAGCAAATAAAAATTCTTGTTAGAGTTAACAAATGTTACATGGATCAATAGCATAAGATAACAAATCAGATTGGTCTTTGCACAAATAGAAACCAAACTAAATGGGTATCAGCATAGACCCAGAGGGTGCATTTTCCAGTTTCCTTTATTTTTGCAAATATGGATGTTCCTATGACCTGCCAGTGACAATGTGGACTGCTAAACAGGAAGTTTGAAGCTCAAAAATGGCCTTTTGCTTTCTGCACCACACCCACTCTCTTCCAGCAGTCAATTTAAGAACCAGACAAACTTTGAATGATTCTCATTTAGCTTACCTAGCCAGAAACAACACTAAAAAAGAAAGATGAGAGAAAGCAAAGTGAACCATGAAGGACAGTCTGAAGATAACAGAAGAGATCTATTCACAATTAAAATATACCACTGGAATTACGCTATATGTGAGAAGTGCAGGATCGGAATCACGCAGTTCACAAAGTTCTTTCTGACTAGGGCTATTTTAACAAGGTTAGATAATCAGAAAAGGGGGCATAAGTTTGTCCATTAGCCATTATGAGTCTAGGAAAATATGTACTTGGCTAGATACAGGAGAGCAAAGGAGAAAAAAGCCAACGTTCATAAATTTTGTTTAAAAACTCATATTATATGGTTTAAATTAGGACTCTTTTGTCAGATTCAGTATTGATATAAATACAAAAAGAACCCAAAACAAAGGATTAGTCTACAAAATGAGTTATAAAGCAGAAGAGTGGCACACTGTTATTTAAGTGTGGAGAAGAATGCAGCGTTCCTCTCGTCATTTGTGTTTTGTAAGTAGATTGGACTTTTTTATAACCACACTTACTCGCAGTTTCCATAACTAAATCAGACACAGTGCATAATGCTGTTCCTCAGCAGAATAAAAATTCTGATTTTCTTCGCAAGACGGACCAGTTCAGCAGAATCAAATTTATAACATTAATAAATCACCAAAACCCAAGATAGCATCTCAAAACAGTGCAATATATAAGCCTTATCTATGTTTTACAAACACATTAATCATGAACAGATTGAATATGCCCACAGTAAAACAATTCTTCATCTGCATCCATCCGAGTTCCTTTCAATGGGTCACAAAATATTCTTACATCAATATTCTAGAGTACTTTCACCATGTTTTGCCAAAGCTGTTCAGTAGACCCTGGTCTTCAAAGTAATTTTTCAGACGCTTGGATGCATGCAAAACATCAGTCAGTGCATGACATACCCTGGTCCCCCATTCGGCTACCACCACAACCACTGTAAAGGATTCTTGTGGTAGTGCTGAATTTTCAAAGCAGAACAAGATGTAAATCAGGTCTGTGCCTACATTAGCACAGCCTGCCCAGGAGTGGATTTCCAGACCAAAATAGGTGATTACAGCATTCACACTTTTAATGCTTAAGTTAATTTTATTTCAAACTCTATCTGATCTGGTCCTATATTCCAAACCTCCTTCTTAAGAGAAAATGGTGTAGGGCACATCCCAGTTTTGTTTAGTCTGGAAATAATCTGGTTAATGGATGGATGCTCTGTTGGACCATTTTCTGATGTGATCCAAGAACAAATGACAACAACTAGGACAGTCACCTCAAAAGCACATTTCTGACCTGAACATACTAATGTAGACATGGTACTTCACTTAGTGTTAAAGTTTTATGTCAGCCATGCAAGAACAATCCAGCAGAGAGAAACTTCAGCAATGGGCAATCTAGTACCCCATCACCATTAAATCAGGTAGAACAGAGCCTCTAACAGGAGAAAATTGTCAGTGGTTCTTCATAATATGACCATATAAATCTTCCCCAAATCTCTGCCCTTCTCTCCACTTGATCATACACTTCCTTAAACCTAGGCTGAAACCACTTCCTCAATGACCCAAGTCTTACCGTTTCTCACTCAGCCCACCGCCCGAAACGCGCTTCCTGAGCAACCTCCCTATGACTTTGTTCCTTTTCTCCTTAAACTAGCTGTGAGATAGCATTCAGAGTAATTTCTCATGCAGACAATCTGCACCATCATCTAACTCTCATTCTTTCAATCAAAGACTGAGGCTCCAGCAGACCTGCACACAGAGCCATGAAGTGCAACAGTGATGCCAAAAAGCCAGATGAGCAAGAGGAGGAGTCAGCCTGGAAAGGAAAAAGTTCTCAAGCTATCTGAATAATGAAAAAATTTGTACAAGTTCACCAGCCAGGGAATAGAATACACTTCAGTTGGGAGATCATCAGAAAGAAGACAGTCAAAAAGCAATCTTAAAACATACAGGGCAAGGGGGATTACAGACAGTAAAATTGTCAGGGACAGAATAAAAATGGATCTTGGAAAGTACTACATGCAATTCAGAAACATAAGAAAAAGAGAGAATATATATGTGTGTGTAGGACAGATGCAGATAATTAATACAGTTATTATTTTATCAGGAAAAAATCTAAAATATTATTATGCTATCCTTCAACATGCTCTCACCAACATGTCACAAAATCTTACATTTCATGCTAAATAAAAGCATGTTTTTATTGCAAACCATGCCTTTCATTGCAAAGCTCAGGCTAGAGGTGGAATGCAGACAAGCTACTGCTCATTGATGGTTAATACACCATTTAATTGACCTGAGTAATGCCAGCTAAGTATTAGTGCAGTTTCTGAAGAAAAGCATAAAAATAAGTGAAATGTAAAAGTAAAATGAACTTACACCTTATTTTATTTTTCTTCATGTATGTTTTCGTATTTCTTCTCCTTGAAAAATTAAACTATTATTGTAAACTTCATGTGTAACAAAATTGTTTAAAGAATGAGTAAAGAAAATTATTTCACTTTATCTGGCTCAGTCCATTTCTGTTATCTGAACCTGACCTAACCCCAACCTTTCACCCAGTGAAGAAATGGTCCAGTGTTTGCTATGGATCCAGATTGGGATCTTGGTTTCGACAGGGGATTAGGTACTTCTGAAAGCAGGCGGTAGTAATAAGAAACTACTTTGCAGCACTGTCTGTTGCTTTCAGAAAAAACTGTAATAGTAAAAACAGGAAAAGGCTTAAACTAGCCCAATTTAATAAGAAATACAAGAAAATGCAATAATAGTTTTCACAGCTGAAGATCTGTGCAAAGGTTCTAAGTCAGCTCTGTAAGAGGAAAGCTCTGTAAGATGATCAGGAAACTGAAGCACTCTCTGCTAAGTTTAAAAGGCAAACAGAAGCCTTTTTTTTTCCTCCACAATTTTAAAGAAAAATCACAAAATACAAATTAAAAATCATTCTTTTTTCAGAATAAGCATATAACAAAGTGAAGTAGTTTCCCCACAGCATGGAAAAAATTTAAGGTTAAAAATTTAAGCCAGTGAGTTTGACTCACATCAATCTCCTGTTGATTGAAGAACGTTAAGTTACAGAATCCCACATATTTACAGACATATTATGGAAACTGCATGACATTATTTGATGCCCTGCCCAGTAACACAGACACTGTTTCTTGATAACACTTAACACACCCTAGTGTCAAAGACAAGATGATTGTTGCTGTCTTGCCCTGTATCCATTCCTTCCTCCCTCTATTGAAACTTTAATACTTTCGCTAGCCACAGATATTTTTACAACCTTTTTTGACCTAACCCCTAAGACAATAAAAAATATTTAAGGGCATTTCCCTACTGTCAAAAAAGAGAATTATTCCATTTCAAGTATCTGTCAAATCTAAGCAATCTACTGTAAAATATTTTCTTTCTGTGTAAGAAGTTCAGCCGAAATTTTCAGTAACGCCTGAAGCAAATCAGCTGCTCTTTTCCCACTACCCTTTAAAAAAATCTTGCCTTCTTTCTCTTATAGAACTTCCCCTGCCAAGTACAACAGGTAGGAGAAAAAAATGTAAAGCTGCTCTGAAATATAATGTGCCAAAATGTAATCATCTTCAAGACTGTCAACAACTCTAAAACAATCTCCAGATCAATGTAACAATTTTAGGGAAGATTTTTCCTATTCTGTAATCTGTGGGATCTCCTTTAGGTCAGAAGTATCCCAAACAGGATGGCTGTGCTCCCAACACAATCATTGGGACAAGTCTTAAACAAAGTCCCTTACTAGAAATCTAAGACTCTTTCTACAGTTCCTATTCTTTAGAAATCAATGTCTCTTCAACTACACCTGGAACAGATATATTACACACAAAATATTGTAACCATTTGAAACTATATTAGTAGATAAAACAGAATCCTTCAACCATGAGTTTGATGTATTCCTCCCCCACCCACTTCCTGTCCTCAAATCTGTCACATGATGAAATCCAGAGATAATCACTGCTTACACACACACAGTCTATATTTCATAACAAAAACAGGGGGGACCCCACATGAACCCCCAATGTTCTGAGTGAGTAGAAAATAACATCACAATTTTTCAGTCAATTCAAGAATTTTTCAGCTATTCTTGGATCTCTTAAGTGACAATGATCAGCTTGATTCTCCAAATCACTCAGGGATACTCTTAAAGGTCTTCATACAATGATAAATAAGCATACAACTGAGCCACAGATGGTGAGAGACTCAAATAATCTTTCTTGTATTTAACTTCACCTTAAATGTCTTCTTAGTCTCTCATCCAAAACTAAATAAAAAGGCAGTGAAAGTCTGCAGGTCATCTACACCAACATCACCATTTGTCCTTCTCAACGCAAAGGCTGCCGAGCAACCGGGGTAAGCTTAACATGTAGAGCTGCCATGCTCTAGAACACTTGCAGGACACAAACCTGAGCCACTGCTGGTTCAAAGTGCGTTGAAGCAAACTATCTTACATTATTCTAAGCTAGATCTCTGCTTATAAAACCTTTGTTTCCCAGAATCCTGTAACATTCTATTCTTTCCTGAAAGATGACTGTTTTCACTCAGCCCGGCAAAAGATTTGTCCATATATGGACAACCCTGAAGACAACAAATGGCTCTTTTCCCAGTCTATTATCAAGCCAGGAAATTAGACTGCCTGAGGTACTCTGCCTTACTTACTCAGTTCAGAGCCGAGAGGAAACATTCTTGAGTTCGTTAATCATCCATTTTCACACGAAGGTGAACGGATGCTTTTCCTTTACAGCTTTAGCAGCAATCGCCACCATCAATTACATGGAAGATTAAAGTCCTCACACAGCCATGGGACATAACGGAGCGCTAACGATGGCAGTGAGAGTTACAGGGCAGACAGCTTGTGTCCCCGAGGGCTTGGCAGAGGGAAGAAGAAAAGTAATATACGAATTTTAAATAAAACAAATGTCACACATCAGTAAGTTCTGCAACACTGAAGAAGTAGAAACAGGAGACAAGCAAAGTCCCTGTGTTTTTAGTTAAGTCTCAGCTATCTTCTCGCCATTCTTAATATTTAAATGCAGTTCTACATAAACCTACAGCCTGAAGAACACTATGGATATGAAACATTTTACTCTCTGATGCTCAGGGGCCTGTAAAGTTCTTTTACCTTTCCATGCAAAACTTGCAGTTGAACTCACTATCTTTAGTAAGGAAAAAATATATACATGTGAGGAATCTATAGTCTGAATAGATCTGAAAAATAGGTTCAAGGTTCAAAGAATTTAAGACTTTCTAAATGGCCAAGAAATTTAATCCTCCTTTCACACTGGAAACCCTGCAAAGAAACCCCTCTCATGGAGTCAGCTCAGCTACCTAGAAACTTAGTGGCAAGCCAGTCTTTGCCTTTTTAAGCTGCAACAAAGGAAATGATTGAGGAAGCATTAAAACCCCAAGTGCACCATAAAAGGCATCTACCAGAAAACTAGCTGCTATTTGCAATAAAGAACGTGCCTTATTTAAATGATAACAAATCACCACAGTCCCTATGCCCTATTAAGATATAAATAATGTACCACAAGAAATATGACCAAAAGCCGGTATTTCAGCTCCTCAGAAGCTGGCATATTTCTTTCAGAAGCTTGAGTAGGTGGGACTGTATTTTCTCAATGGAAAAAATATGAACTGATGTGTCATAATCTATTTATGTTTTGTTGGTATTTTTTTAAATCTTCTGCCAGAAAATTCCTTATTACCCCTTCCATTTCTTGGTGTCCCAATTGTCTTTTCAGCTATGTTTATTTTCTGATTGGCAAGGAAACTACAAAAATCTACCTTGAGGTTTTTTTATATGCTTTCTTGTTCTCTTCCGTTTTCCTCTTATGAAGATATCCTGCGCACGTTAATCTTTCGAAGTGTGTTTCACAATGGAACCAAGCTGCTCTTTATGCTGCCAGCATTAGTCAAGGCAACAAATAGCTAAAAGATGGTTACTTAAAGCAGTCACAAAATTGTTACTGCTGCATATCCACCCCTAATACTTCTCAAAGAGGTTATGGGTATCTATAAAACTACCAGTCTCACTCATTTGACAGCTGCTCTCCCTCAGTAAAGCTGTCAGCATGGGGGCAGGTGTTTGGTCTTTCCGAGGAAAGTATCTTCTGAAATGAAGCTGTGATGGGATAATAAATAAGCCCCAAAAAAACCCTCTTCCTGATGATACTGCATCTACTGAAAGGCTGTGGTAGGAATCAATTAACAATGGCAAGTTTTAGAAGGAGGGAAGACCACTGAAAGCACTCTCACCCTTTCAGCAGATAGCCTTAACAGGGCAGGCACCAGGAATGCCACCTCTGTATTTTAGGAAGATATGAACAGATGAGTTTACCTTAAAAACATTGCTACAAGCACTTGGTAGTACTCTGTTTCCTTCCCTAGCTTCCACTGGCTGCCCACCTTCTACATGTATAATACATGGGAATTTTACTAATGGATTGTACCTTTGTCAAGAAAAATATATTCACCATAAATCTAAATCTAAACCATGCATAACTTAAAATCATCAGGGGAAGGGAGAAGGTGACTAAGTGAAACAGCAACAATTCTAGCAGTTTGACGTTTAACAACAGCACCTAAAAGCAATATTTCCTTTCCTCTCTTCATCCATTAAATCAGTCAAATGAAGGGTTATTTCATCCCTCCAGCACAGTAGTCCACTTCAACATGCCATAGCACTGAAAAACAACTGCTGTCTACATGCAATTATGTGAATACCAAAAGAAAAGCTGTAGAATGGCAAATTAGTTTACATTTATAGTTCAGACTCCACTCTCTCCACCATTACCAACAGCACTGTTTCCTCACCACAGCCTCAGAAACAGCAACTACCATTTATTTTCATAAAGCCTGCTGCTTTTCAAATATGTCACAAGCCCATCTATTGAAAGAAAGGGATGTCTCTAAAACTTTTTTTTAAATGTCCGGAAAATTAAGCTGAATTCAAGTCAAAGGTAGCAAGTGCCTGTGTATGAAGTATTGCTGTGAGCTCAGTTAAAGGGGTTAAGGAACTTTAAATGTGCTGTAAACCAGATAATAATCTCCTGAAACACAGAAACCTCTTGCTCTCCACTTTCAGTAGAGAAAAACTTGGTTAAATATAACAAACTAAAACATTATTGGATGTCAAATATCCTTGTTCAGGCAGTTCCACTGTGCTCTTCAAAACGTGGAATTAAGTTAATTGAATTAATTATTCTTATCCAAATCACTATCCCAGCAGCTTTTAAATGTGTTTGTTAGGGAGCTTCGATAGTCTGCTTCCACAAGTGTCCCAAAAAAAAAAAAAAAAAAATTATGTTGACAGATTTTCAGCCCTGAACATTGCTTAACTGGCTGGAGGACAAAGCAGGGAGTTGCCTCTCTGCAGCATCCGATCAGGAGAACCATCTCTGCTCTAAAAGCCCAGCTGCTACAGGATCAGCATTATCCTTACCAATTCACTTTTTATATTTGTCACAAACACGGTGGGGATGAAAAGCCTGTTTCAAGTCCAAAATGCAAGTTATGATTCAGAAATACACCTCTAGTGTATTTCACAGCTGGTGTCCCTTAGTACAATAGCTATTTAATGTTTTGTTTTCTTTAAAAGCCCCACAAAAATACCACAATCCTTTCATAAGCAAAAGACAAGCTGCCATCCCCACTCCCATCTTCAGACCAGCAGGGAAAAAGACCCTATTTTTTATTACAGGGGAGTTAGTGAAGGAAAGCTGCTTTTCATTTTCTGTCAGACATACACATAAGGAGAAATCATCAGCAAAGCTGTGTAGAAGTTTCATTAGAAAAATACATCATGGCTTGCAATTCCCTCCTTTCCCTTGATTTCCATTTTTTTATAAACACAAAATGCAGGTCATGCCCTTGAGCTTCTGCCAGTGCATGATTTTACAGAAAGGCCATGTGAATAACTGAGTGGTTCAATATGAAGTAAATGACCAAAGAAACAAAATAAGAGGATGATAGTTGTTTCAGATGAGATTTCTCTTTAGTAGGAACTGAGTGCACGAACATCTGAAAAAGGAAAACTTTCACCAGCTTAACATACCTTACTCGTTAGTTCAGACCATCTGAGAGTGTCCTTCCAAGTTAATTTTCCTGAAATCTCAAGCTAAATCAATCTTTATTTAATTCACAAATGATTTTAGAGACACATCACTCCACTTAAAATATTAAAGGTCTATTTGGAAAAAAAAAATTAAAAAAAAATCTATGTACAGTTTTCAACTGCGGGTCCAGCTCTTGTTTAGAAATTTTTACTGAGATTTGAGTTGCAAATTCATCTTTGGCCTGGAAAAAAGAACAGCCACAAAGCAACCATAAACAGAATAAGTATCTTCCAGCTGTTACAAAAACATACTTTGCTTTACTTTACAAGATAATTTTATCCTACTGTTTTTAAACCATTTGCAGAAGTTTTCTTCAGAGAGATTTATGCAGAGTTAAGCAAATAAAAAAAACAACCATTGAGTCTTCTGTGCTACAGTATACTGAAAGAACCACTGTCTGTCTAGCTGCCATTCCCTTCCTGTCAAAGCACACACGAGGTCCAGCCCATGGCTTTCAAGCTTCCTTGAGATCATGGGCTAGAATTGGGAATTATCCATAACACAATTCCATAACATAATTACTATTATTTTTAATCATATGGAGCCATCAGAGTGCCATCATGACCAAGACAGAAGGGTTATTATGACTACTTCACAAGTAGTCATTTTTGCTTCCACATGTGCATGCATGAGCAACTGATAAAGTGTCCAACAAGTTCTACAGAACTTTTCACAACAACATCATGCAGGTCTGGCTGAAGTCTAAAAACATCTTGGTGATCAAAGTGTCTGTACACAGCAGGGTCTTTTTACTTCTTCTTTTTTTTTTTTTTTTATTGGCTGTATGCTTTCCAAGCTCCTATACCACCATTGCCTTAAATACAGCAAAAATCAGCTAAAGTTACTAAACATCAAACCTCTCCTCTAATCCCCACCAAAACCAAGGCTGTACAAGAATAAATAAGGGAATTATTTTTCCTTTAGAGGGTTTTTGAAGATTTTTCTCATTATAAAGTTGATACAGAGCTATTCACTCTACAAGTTACCACTAAGGTAAATCTCTGTGTGCTGTTTTCTAACTGTGACCAGATAAAAACATTTGGGCACCCCAAGCATTCAAACCAACCACTTGTACATCATGGAGCTCATGTTCTTCCATATACTGCCATAACCTTTTCTGAAGTCAAGCAGAGGAAGCCATGTCAAAACATTAGCAAGTCATGTCATTGTGTTCCACGGGTCAAAACTCAATATTCAGTAGCAGACACTGAATACTCTGAAGTGACAAAATGTAATGTGTTTCCATTTCAGATTAAATTAGGTTTTAGGCAAAATAGATAAAATAAAAAATCGGAAAGTGATTTTGCTTAAACATATACAGTTGCAGCCGGCAGGAACAAGGTGATACTGTTTCAACACAATGCATTTTAGTTTCCAAGACAGAATGAGAAGAAAGAATGCATCTTCATCAGAAAATATATTCCTGAAAGGAGTAATACACACTAGATAGATCTTGACAGGAGTAGTATGCATTAGATAAATATTTAGTCTGTTTGACGAATTTATCTATCAAGTCCATCCAGCTTCATTCATCTAGCCCCTCTTGCCATATGAATTATGTTGATACCCTGTGTTAGCATCGTCTGCAGAGAAACAGACCAGAAGTTTTGTTGAAATACGATTTAGTTACATCATATTTCAAAATATTTTGTTAAAATGCTCGTCATGAATAAAAACTTTCAATACTTCTTTGAGGGACCAATGTCAGGAAATTGGATTAATAAAGCACGAACAATCCATTACAACAGAAAGATCAAATTATAGGAGTAAATATGAAAAATAAATAGTGGTGTTTCATCTCCAGCTGGGCTTAAAACCATGACACATGGCAACAGAAATCAATGACAAATCTCGCATTAAACGAAGCAGAGCTGAGATTTTTGTTCTGTTTCCAGGAAACACAAATGCATTACATCAGTTGAGATGCACTTCCCATCAGGATGACTCGATTGCAGAGTCCCTTGGTAAATGACACTTGAGAAGAGAAAAGCTACTGAAAACATCATTGACCTCTCCCGCAGAGGCTATGTATCTCTGCCTTGTTCATAAAGCACTAAAAATTTCAGGAATCCAAAGAAATTAGAGGCATCATTAATAGAATCTCAATGCTACCAAGAGAAGATGCAACAACACAAACCCAACAGATCTTTAAAAAGTCAAAAGTAACAAGACACGCAATTGCTTTACTGACTTGTCAGCTACAAAATTTGCCCCTACAAATAGATTTTTACCTTGTGTTTAATTGTAATCAAATCTGATCATACCATACATGTGTCAGATGAGCTCATGAAAACCAGCGGCTGGGAAGACCACAGAGACATGAACAAATGTCCACAGAAGCTCTGCCCATCTTACGATATAGCAGACATTCCAGGCAGACTAAAATGGGTAGAGTAAGAAGGAGAAAAGAAAAAGCATCAGGAATATCCAGACTTCAGATCTAATGACTACTGAATTGATTGGGGTTTAGGGGTTATGGGTCTTTGTATTACTAAATTTGAATTGAACTGGTGCAGAGTTGAGTAGATTCATGGTGTTTCAGCAGAAAAACCAAGCACGCAAAGTTGCTGAATTATGAAGACAAAATAGGAGAGCAGCCCTTTGGGTGGTACCCAAGTTATACACTGCTCTAAAAAAAGAAAGCATTATGTCAGTAAGATGACAATATTTGTATTGCAGAATTTTACCAAAATAATTCATAAATACATAGATTTTTTTCAGAACAAGATTATTACCAAACAAGTCTGAGATTGAAATAAACTGCTAAAAGCTAACTAAATAAATCTCAAGTCTTAATTCAAAAGTTTCACTGAACTGCACATCAGGTGATCACTTGGTAAAACTGAAGGACTATACCTTCACAGGCAGATTTTGACAGCCAAACAATATAAGAGACCCCAGCAAGTAAAGTAAACATTTAACCTCCAACAGTACAGGACAGGAAGTGACTGCCATCCATGCTTCTGCATGTCAATGACAAAGTGCACACTGAATAGCAGCATAGGAAAGTATCAGTAACCATCATTTAGACTGAAGATATATAACTTTACAGTCACTGTACAATTTTAAAGGCACTTATCTATTTCTCCTTGTTTATACCCTTTACTGATACTCCTCCCAAAACCCAATAATTATCTTGAAGTTCAAGAGCTCTGATACAGCTTCAGAAAGATTTCTCCACTGAGGCAAAGATGCAAGTTTGAGTTATGCAAACATCTATAAAAAACCATTACATTGCCAACTGAAGTTCTCCCTCAGTAGGCTTAATCTTTCACTTTTTAAGAAACAGCACTGACTGTAGCACAATTAGTTGTGGCCAGACGATACCAGTAAATAAATAGGAGGAAGAAAGTATGTTCTGAAACTCAGAGCAAATTCAGTGCAAAAGGTGAAGTAAAACTGCCTCAAATTCTAATGCTGAAGATCAATAAATGAGGGAAAAAATTGTAAGTGCCCAGGAAACTATGAATTGCAAATACAGTCGAGAAGCATCTGAGTAATACCTTCTAGTTTCTCTTCTCTTCAACATGTTTTGTCTTTCCTCACATTTTTTTCTCCCTCAGTCTTTTTGATGATGGTGAGGTAAACTTTATTGTTCTTACCATTTCTCACTAAATGTAAAGCTATCTGCTAAAGCATTAATTCTTTCCTCAACTGACATATAACTTAGAAAAGTGGCAGCAGCAGAAATAGAACTAATCAAAACTAACAATTACCTCACAGTTCATGCTTTTAATGCAAGAACCTTTAAAGTGGTTTCGCTGTTGTCCTTCAAGAGGATGATGCACTATTATGTTTTTTTACAAACACAAATTAAGTCACAGGAAGCTATAGCAACATTCTGCTCAGATCTTTACAACAATGTTGTCTGACAGGGGGATCCCCAGGTTGGAAGCCACGGGGTAAAGCCTCATTGTGGCTTTGCCATTTTTCTACTTTGTAGCCACTCATCTACCTTGGTAAGGTTTCCCCAGCTGCTTGGAAAGAGGACAGTGTTGTTCATTTGGCAATTTCCTGGTTTTGAAAACTTCCAGGTTTTGAGAACTAGTTTGTGTTCATCAGTGCTTGGGGTGGGGGCTGGGTAGGGGTGGTGGATATAATTATTTCAGGTTATCTCCAACCATTGACTGACTAAGGAAACTAGTGAATATTCTTGTACTTCTGCCTAATCCCTTTCCTTTTGCATTCTTCAGTAATACGCAAGTGATAAGACACTATTACTGCCCCATAGCACAAAAAAGGATATAAAGCTATTAGAGTGCATCCAAAGGAGGGTAACAAAGATGGTGAAAGGACTAGAGGGGAAGGCATATGATGAACAGGTGAGGTCACTTGGTCTGTTCAGCCTCAAGAAGAGGAGACTGAGAGGAGACTTCATGGCAGTAACAACTTCCTTGTGAGGGGAAGAGGAGGGGCAGGCACAGATCTCTTCTCTGTGGTGACCAGTGGGAATGGCCTGAAGTTGTGTCAAGGAAGGTTTAGATTGGATATTAGGAAAAGTTTCTTCACCCAGAGGGTGGTTGGACACTGGAACAGATTCCCCAGGGAAGTGGTCACAGAACCAGCCTGACAGAGCTCAAGAAGGGTTTGGACAATGTTCTCAGGCACATAGACAGTGCTCTCAAGCTCATTATGTGATTCTTGGGGTTGTTCTGTGCAGGGTCAGCAGCTGGACTCAATGGTCTTGCAGGTCCTTTCCAACTCAGGATATTCTATGATTCTATAAAAAAAAACCTTATTTCATGCCCACAGAACTTTCATGCAACCACCAGCAGCAGAAAAGCCCAAAAGAAAACTAGCATTTCCATCTCTGCAAAAGGTTTTCACAGTAGAATTAGAAGGATTTGGGGGGTGCTATGAAAAAAAAAGAAGATACCAAGTAACGCTTCCTATCAACATCATGCACATTCTGGGCTGTGTAAAGTACTGGGTGAGAGAAGCAAAAGTCCTCTGAGGAAAAAAGAAAAACAAACACCAGATGAAAAAACCCCCGAGCTTATAAGCAGAAACCTTTATATAGCTGACTTCCAAATTGGTAAAGTTTACATTAACTAGATCATGCTATATCCCCATCTTCCATGTTAAATAACATATTTTAAATATACACTTCCAACTCATAAACGCGCCTGCACAAGGGCGTACATAAAAGAGCGTATAGAAAGAACAGCATTGAGGAGGAAGAATTAAGCCACTTATTTAAACAGGAGGATTAGTTTATATGAACTTCAAGTGACCATGAAACTATGGCGTAAGTGTACCAAGCACAGCCAAGCTGATCTAAGATGAGCTGCTGATGAAAGGGGTTATCCTGTCATCAGCTCCCAGCAACAGGCTGACGTGTCACCAGGCTTCCCATCAGCACCAGTGACCCTTTGACTCCACAAATTCAACTTCCTGAACTTATTCAGGAAGTTAACTAATAAAAAACTTACTTTACACCAGAGAGAGTCAACAAGCACCTAGCGTATCTCAGCACCCTGAAACAGCCTGCTTTGGGATCAGACATGTTCCAGAATTAACAGACAGAAAGGGGAATGAAGCAAGATGGTGTAACAGTTTATGTCCTCATTGCTCCTAACAGCCTTTTGCAATCTGCTTCTAGAGATTACCACCACTTGAGTAGGACCCAGGGTCACCTTTGCAGTTCTTCATCCATCATGGCAGCCTACAGCTCAGTAAGTCAGCGGACCTTCACCTCTGCATGTATCACAGGTTAGGAAGCCAAACAATGTGCTTGAGCCTTTTTTCTGCTACCTCTGCTGAGCTGGTTGTGACTTCAGGCAAAGCAGCACAGCTAGACCTGCCAGAGCTCATCTCTGACATCTAAAACATACCAGAATCATATGAGTTTAAGCCAATATTAAAATCTTTATAGAGGATTTAAAATCAGTTTGTCAACTCAGGTTTAATTTCCAAAGTGAAGTTCAGAACAGAACTAGATTTAAACAAAGCTTAAGCTTTAATGCAATTTATGTTCTGGCAAAAGAATTCAAAAATTCAAATATTGCTTAATATAACTGTGTAATTGTTCTCATGTTCTCTTTTCAATTTTAATACATATAACAAATTTCAACTTTCTTACCATTCCTCCCTCCAGCTTCATAAACAGCAAAAGAATTGTGAAACAAGAGAAACATAAATCTCCTTTTTAGAAGTGCTTGGGAAAAAGTGTTTCTTGGCACAGCAGAATGGCTAGTTGCTTTGATTCAGACAAAAGTTGTTAAAACAAGATGTTGCAAAGTGCTAAGAGAGTAGTTCACCATATTTTTTAAAGGAGTACAGACAGCCAAACGAACAAAAACAAACAAAAAATTAGCCTTTCAGTCAAATCAGAAGGTAACACCTGCAACATCATCTTGTAAACAAGAACCAAGGCTTGTCATGGACAAGTACGAGGTCACCATCATCAAAGCAACCAACTACAGTGATGTTAGCTATACTCACAACATATCCACAGCCAGAGCCACCCAAGGCCACTCATGTTAAGAGACAGAGAAGGGCATGTGCTCTATGTGTAGCCAGAATTACACTTTAATAAACTGTTAGGAAAAGAAGGTAGGAACAAGGTGGATAAGTTATTAAACTACAATTAAAGCATTAAAAAAAAAAAGAAAAAAGGAAATAAAAACCACATGGGGTAGAACAGTAAAATTTTCAGAGCAATTTTAATAAGCAATGGTAAAGGACATTCTCAGCTGGCATAAACAAAAGGTTGTCAAATAGCAGCTGACCTATTCATGAAGATAATATTAAGCTACAAAAAGTAAATAAATAAATTAAAATATTATCTGTCAGCACATTCATAAAGTATATAAAATTCACTTAGGCACACTTTTGTTGTTACTAAGGAGGAAAAAGTTAATAGTTAAGCAGAAAGAAAGCATTTGCAACACTAAAAAGAAAAGTAACACACTTAAAAAACAGTAATCTTTTACTTCAGTCAAATCTTATACTTAATTGAAGAGATTCCCTTGAAATTTGATAATTTGCTGGAAGATATTTACATATCAAGCCTTTCATCTACCCCAAAAGAAACTTCTTAAAGTTTATAAATAGCTTTCCCTATAAGGATGAACACTTTCTTCTGCTGTAATTGCATTCCTTTGAGCAATAAAAATGTTAAACTCCTCTTACCATTCCAGTCTTCTCACTATTCTATTTCTGATTTTTGTCCCTTCAGTACTGCTGTCTTAGATGGACAAGTCTCCATCATCTTTCATTAACTTACGATATGGGATATCACCACACACACTTCATTCATCCTTGTCAACTGACCAACTTTGTGTCTTCTTGTTCTCCTGTGAACATTCAAATACACATTTTAGTAACAACTTCCAAAAATCCTTTCAAAGCAGCAAGTTCAGGAAACAAAGACAGAAAATGTAAATAATTGTACTGACTCAGGCAGCAAGCCATGTCCTCCAATATGGTCCCTTATTCACTGGATGCATCTTTCATTCAGGACTTCGTACAACCTGTGGTTCACTCCCTAGGAGAACTTGGTCTGTAGAAACAAGGTCTGCCTACTGCCACAAACAGTTTAGACTGTTTGGTTCCTCCGCTGGTCCACAGAGCTGTGTCCCTAAACAAGTAATTGAAACAGCCCAGAGCCTGATCCTTAGCTACAAAGTACAGGGGCATGACACAGCTTGTGTCTGCAAAGCTAAACTCCTCTCCTTTCACAAGGTCCAAAGAGGCAAGTATAATTCCCAGTGTTTTTTGGGAACAGTCTGCCTTTGCTTACTCCCAACACGCATGCAATTAGGCCTCAGTCTAAACTGGACCAAGAAGCACGCTAAAAATTAAGCAGAATAGACAGAGCTAAAGCTCGAGCCCACATCCTCTGTGCTTAGTTCAAAAAGCGTAAGCATTACATATAGCTCCAACTAAAGTCCAAAAAAGGTCTGAAAGATACACACAATCTACGAGCACATTCCTACCCACAAAAAGTCTATGAAAGTTCCTGCAACATGCCAAATGATCCTGTTCTCTCTACCTTCACAAGAGCTAAGCCAGAAGTTGTGCAGGGAATGCACTGTTCTATAAACATTGGAGACTGCAGGTCACCCATACCCTCTGATGTCTTCAAAGCACTTCTCAAAACAACACCTCTAATCCCAAGACCTTCTTGCATCCAGAATCATGAGCTGAAGGCCACAGAACTACATTTAACACTCCAGATCCATGAAAAAGCAGCTTCCAAGGGCAGTTGTCTCAGGAGTCTACTGGTGAAAACTGAAGTCTGAAGAAACAGGAACAGTGAGACACATCCACAGAAAAGCGATCTGCCCTCAAGAACGAGACACGGAAGCCTGGCACGATGAAACCTGAGCATATTAGCTAAGGCAGTGCCTGTTTTGAGAACAGATGAGTTCAGTTTCCTGTTACATCAAACAGTAACTTTCATCAGTCCTACGTGTGCTCAAAAAAAAGCAAGAAGAAAAAATTTCTACTGACATCACACTCAGGGCTGGGCAGACAGTGGCGGATTAGGAAATACAATGAGTCACCACAAATACAGAACACATCGTGAGCATTTTCAAACTACCATGCAAAATTTCTTCTTACCAAAAAAATCCAGACAATACTGTTTAAGTGAACCATACCAGAAGAAGAATAATAGCACCATAGTGCCTTCACAAAATGAAAGTAGCTGGGGAAAACAAAAGTCCTGTAAAAAGGGCAATATAAGACACCAGATCACTGCAGGAAGAAACAAAATCAACACAATTCGGCAATCAAGAAGGAAACATCAGCTAAAATAAGCTTATGAGTGGACAAGGGGGAAGTAATATAAAGCTGAAATTACAGATACAACTGAAAGACAGGCATGCAAAGAAAGGACAACCAACAGAGCTACATTCCAAAAAAGAATTCACTCTAGAGAAGCTGCCAAGGTATCTGTATATGCACCAAAAAAAACCCAAAATATAAACACAAAAAAACACAGTTTAAGTAAAAGAATGAGTTATCATAAACTTAACTGCTATGTGTTACAGAAAAAAATTTTTTTTTTTTTTTTGAGACTAAGCCAAAGACCTTTAGAGGAAAGAGAAGTAGCTTTACCCAGTTTTGAAGCAAATAAAATAAGACACTATGGAAGAAATACAATGGAGATACAAAAACTAGGCAGTGAGGAAAACTACAAAAGAATAAAAAGGATGTACATTTAGCCACCATAATTCAGGATAAGCATCTTATTCTCTGAACCACAGTGTTGCAGAAATGCTACTAAAATATCCATGACAAAGAAAGTGGCTTCTTTCCTGCCAATTTGGAAACTTCCCCACAGGGTGAAGCAAAGCAAGCAGTATTACTAAGGTAAGCATAGCAGTGCTTGTCAGCAGCTACAAATACCTGCTGTTTTGGGTACATATGGGTAAGAAGGATTAGAGATGTGACATTTCTGTACAAAGTTATTAGAACTTCAGATGCAAAAGTTTTCTTTTCTTTAGGAAGTATTTGTGGCTTGACATTAGGGGATTTCTTTTTGATGCAAGTGGAAGGATAGAGGAAGGAAGAACGTTGAAATTATTACCAGCTGAATAAACTTCATGAAGAGAAGTACAGCTCTGCTGCATGGGAGTTGGTTGATAATGCAAAAGCAAGAAATCAGATCAATAAGTGCTAATGAAAACATTAAAAGTTTTCAGATGAAAGGTGCAGTAACTGGTCTCAGACCCTGACAATCTTTAAGTCCCAGCACCAAAGAATTACTACTGCTAGCAGATTACTACTGCTGCTTCTACATTAAGGTTTTTTATTAATATTTTAATTAGCTATCAATAGCATTACTATGGGTTCTCTGAAGGCAGTGAATAATATTCACAAGCCTTCTCTTTTAGTATTCTCAAGCCAAAACGACTTCAGAAAGTCTTCAAGTGATACATTGTGATAAGTGATACATTGAACCATGGACCCAACTGTAGTCCTTTCGAGCTGTAAGATTTGGCATCTCTTAATGATGTGACATTTTATTGTTAAAAATCTCACCCAGACTAAAACTTGCTATCAGTGTATTTTCCAAAAGAATATGAAATTTGTAAAAACTGTTTTTTGTTCTTAATGCCACCTGTGACAAGGTGATTAGGAGGTGGAATTAAGAAAGCTTCCTGCAGCAATAAATCACTGGGAAAAGACATATTAAAAGAATTTTGAAATAAAGGAGTTCTTTGTAAGTATATAAATGATACACTTTTTTATCTAATTTATATTCTTGCCAAGTTTTGGGGGGTTTTTAAAGACATAATTAGCATACTTCAATGTTGAAATAAAATATTCATAGAATGCACTAAAAGTAAAGATTAATGCACGACTTTACTGTAAAAATTTAGAACTTGTTAACCAGATTGTCCTTCTCTCCTGCAAAAACAAACATGTCATGAGCATTCTGGAATGTTCATTTGTTAACAAAGTCATAGTGGCGAGTCTGTTACCTGCCTTTTGAACTGCCTCATTTGAGTGTGCAACACATCATTACATTGTCTGGCATAGCAGGAGCCAAAGTCTTCAATAAACACCAGCCAGGCTGGTTCCTCCCACACTGATTATGACAGCTTGACAAGAAGTGATGAAGAAACCACAGAAATATGACACTTTCTCACAAGCTTTTAAAAGGGGACAAGGATGGCAAGGGAAGCCCACCTGCCAGGACGAAAATCTTGTGTGCTCACCTTGAAACAAATTAGAAAAAAAAAACAAAAAAACCCAAAAAATTTGCATCATTTAATAGCAGAGCTCAAAGCTGAGACCTCATTCAACACAGTTGCCAGGTTCAACTGCATCAACTTGTCACATCCCCAAGCCAAGCGAGGCTGAGCTGCGAGAGCCTTCAGATGCCAAAGGCAGCAGCGCTCTCAGAGCTGTCAATCAGTAGGTGGCACTCTTCAAACTCCGACCGTGGGAAGCCAAGCACCAGCACAAGCGAGGACACACTACAGAGCAGCCTGGATCTTTAGCAGAAATACCAACAAGAAATACTGAACTGTTTTAGCCATAACTGACACCCATGGGGAATGCAATGGCTTCATTTCTATAATGTATAAAGCAACCCTTGTATATAATCTCTGAAGTTCCTAGAAATAACAGGTTTTGGGTGCTATAAATATTTTGGATGAACACTGTTGTACACTACTGTAACAAAACCTGTACCTTAAGAAACTATTCATTATGTTTGCAGAACATTTTGAATGCAGCGTTGTAGATAATTATGTAGAAGTAATTCAAACCCATGAATGACTGAATTTTACCTTTTTTTAATTCAACATAACATAGCGTAACTATTTAGGTTTTACCACAGCTGCTCTTCAAAGCTGGACAGTAAATTTGTTACAACAAATGAAACAGCTAACCAGATCTTTTGGAACAATATATGAATGGTTATTTCTGTGAAACTTACTAGTGAAGATGCGACCAACACACCCAAAGATTCAGTTGTTTTTAGGACAGGAGTTAAAATCAATTCAAGGTATAAAAAAAATGGAAACACTGTTCCATTAAAAAAAAAAAAAGTTTCAGACTTCCCATTCCTGCAAACAGTGTTTCTTCATTTAACAATTATACTTTTTTTTATATAATTTTAATAAAAGATTGAAATCAATACAGTTTACTACTTATTTGATAGAACAGTAAAAAGAAAAGCAGATTTAGTAACAATGCTCGCATACAGGTACTTGTAGTTGAAACAGCCAGCAGAGGGAGTATAAAAACAATTTTAAAAACCTCAAACAGCCTTTTTTCTTTTTAAATATTTTTACTTACGATTTTAGCTTTCTTTTAGAATACAATTACAGTGCCAACAGTGCAAAAATTGTAATATTATAAAACAAAAAAAAAAAAAATTGAATTCTAAAGTATTAAACAGAATGACTTGAAACTCAAATTTTTTTTAAGTAGCATTAAAAAATGAACTGATACTAAACTCAATCTGAAATACAATTTCAAGCACAGGTAAGGTTAACATCAATCAACAAGCTGCATAAGCCATTTCCAAGTTATAAATCCACTCACTCACAGACTCTAATTCTTAACTTTCTGAATCTGAACCTAAGTTCATGATTTCCTAATATTGAGAGAATGTTGGTTTTAATCTAATTGTATTAGAATACAGCACAGAATCTTAAAACTAAATAAATCTGTACAATAGATGATATAAGAGCAAGTCAGCCAGGTATATGCCCGAGATCATTAGTGGAAATAAGCATTCACACGACTGTTTCAAAATCAAGTCACTAAGTCATGTACATGCTGAATAAAAACTCATCTTTACGCTTCAGGTTTTCACCATGTCCAGCTGATTAGGGTGGCTTAAACATGAAGAAAAGGGAGAAGGACACGAATGGGGTGAATGAAGCTGCCAGCCTTGTGTTAGAACATTAAATAAGCTGCCATCCTCCTCACACAAGTGGCAAAAAGAAACCATCTCCCAACTCATCTAAACTATCCCACTGTGCATAATCACACCTTCCACAGTCCATCTCACAGGAGGAGCAAGGTTACTGAGTTAACAGGGAAGGCGTTACCTCCTCTCTCAAGGCATATGAGCGCTAGGTACTCCCAAGCCATCAGGCAAACACAGGCAGCAGAGCTGAGGAGTCCAAAGGGACAGAACATTAGATATTCCAAATGTGAACTGCATGTTTTACAGACAACCGTTTGTAAAAATACCTGACTTGGCCAAGCGAGCCTTTCTCCACTGTTAACTGCTTGTGCTTGCATGGCGTTCATCACCTTTCCCTGCCATTCCTTGCTGTCTGCCCTATGTATTGTTCTGTTGTCCCACTAAATAGAATGGCAATGCTGCAGACTGGGATACATGGTGTTCCTATACGTTAATGCAAAACGTGAAACATCAGTCCTGATGGGAGCTGTTGAACCACATCACTTATCATAACTGTATCCTACTTTAGTGATAATTTTGCTTTCAATTATCCTGGAGTCCAAATCCATGGGGTGCAAACCAGAGACAATTCCTTTTTTTACATCATCTAAATTTTAAGCATGATTTAATTGTAAAACCAAATTCTGTCCACCTTCACACAACGGATCATTGCTGAAGATCAGCATTTAACTTATACACCCTGACTGCAATAAATGAATACACAGACCAGGGAAAAACAAGAGTCAAGACAGGATTAACTTTCCCATTAGATCAAGTAACAGGAATACTTTTGATATTATTTAAATTTTAATTGCTATTTTCTTCCTGAACAGATCTTATGGATCTTACTACCTGTATTCTTTCTTAGAGCACTGCTTAATCAGAAAATCTTAGCATCTGACGTGTGAAGGTATGGACTAAATAAGCCAGAAAGAAGATAACTGTATATAATAATATGTTGTTAATTCTCTGACAAGCAGAAAGCCCACATACTGTAAAGAACTCGTACCTGCCAGTAGACTCATGGGACACAGATGACATACGCTACACCTGCACCATGAGAGATCTTGAATGTGGAAGGAAGATGGGATGCTCCCCAAAAGAGACATTTCCCAGAGAGCTGAAATACTGGAATACCTGGCAACTTGCAGTATTGTAAATATGACAGAACTCCACTGGAGTATTGATCCAGGATGTTCAATACTTAAAGTACCTTAAAACACTGTTATGCACCAAGACTTTAAACAGTTAAGAAAAACAACATACACCACAAGAACTTCATATAAGCTTCTGCAGTACAGGGTGCTTCATCAGGAATTTTAATAAGAAAAATAGCCAGATATGGCACAAACTGAGTATTGCAGAAGCTAAAATTTTGATAATAATAATAATATTAATAATAATAGTAATAGCAACAACCTTCTAACAAAAGAGCATGCAAGTCTAAAGAGCTCAGAGATGAAAGAAGAATACACCTCTAGCAATTTCACTGTTTTCCACTCCTGAGGATTCCGTTGTGACACTTTCAGATCTTCTTTCCAGAAGGACTCATCTCAATTCTCTTCCCTATAGAACTCCTCAGGCTCCCTGCAAAAATATTTGGGCTCTTTTTTTTGTCTTTATAGTCAAAGAGCATATATATGTACATGGGTATGATTTAGAACTTAAAATACAATTCAGGAAACAAAAGCTATGAGACACAGCACATTATCTTCGTTATTTTACATGATCTCATCCTCTTCAAAACAATGATAGCCTTCCGGCTGCACTGTAACCAGGACTGTGCACAGTACTCCAAACAGTTGGACAAGTGCTCTTTGCAGTAGCTGCACTGGAACTCAATAGTATCTTGTTTGACTTCCCTTCACTCTTTTTTTCAGCCTGGTTTCCTAAGGAAATCAGATTTATGCAATCACTCGGGGAGGGAGGGAAGCATACGCATATGTACATACGCACCACGTGTGGATGTCTGTCCATCCATCTGCCTGACCTCAATAACACCTTTTGAGCCCATTGGTCAGTTTCAATCACATTCAGAAGAGGAGCAGAGAATACCAGATTTTTAAGTTCTTGAAAGTTTCATGAGCGCGGGCTGCAGAGTATGGAAAAGTGTTTCCACAGCGAGAGGCTGCATGTCTTCTTAGACGTCAGTAAACTCACAGGGGAAAGAACAGTTCTGCTCCTTTCCTGCCTGCCGGAAAATCTTCAGTCAGAGGTCACAATCAGTGAAAGACGACCAAATTTCTTGTGTTCAAGAGTTCATAAAATAGCTTAAGTTGAATTCACTACTGCTTTTAAAACTGTGTTTTAAACTAAGCTGATGTTTTCCACATCATCTTTTTCCTGGGCTAGCAAAGGAGTGAACTGCCCTACATGACAGACATTCCCTGGCTCAGCCCCTTGCTCTCAAGACCACTTATTTTAAAACATGAACATTGTACCACACTCATGGCAGCATTCTACCCTTCTCAAACACAAAGAAAATTAAAACTGGAAGAGCTTAGGATTCCCTTCAGGTCTCAAAACTAAACAAGTATGTGGCTCTGTAACATGATCAACTAATGAATGAAGTTTCAAAAAGACAGTGCAGCGAATATATAATAATCTTTATTCACCTCTACCCTGGAACACAAGTACTGCCACACTTGCAGGCTCTTGTGCTCAAAACAGCTCTAAGCAATAAAACAGAGAATGAGGTTTCAGTGGGTATCTCTGTAGTTCTTCTCACATCCCCCCAGTGAACTCTACACGGTTCACCTGTGTCCAAAAAGCCACCCTTATGAAAGTATACTAACAGACTAAAATTCAAGTCTAGGGATACCTTGAGGCATGGCTCCACAAACTAAGGAGCTGTCACAAAAAGAAAATATAACCACAGTTGATTGATGTCATCCTAAGCATCGAAATACTAGATAAGAAAAAAAAAAAGTTCCTTATTAAAAAAGGAAAAAAAATATATTTCAGCCCTGATACATGCTCTGCTTGTAAATTCTTTAGTCCCGTGACCACACCGAACCCCAGCACATTTTCCGGCGGGGCGCTGGAACTGAGTGCTGGCGGGGGGACACGGGCGGCCAGACCCCGGGAGGTTTCGGCCCGAAGCCCCGGCCGCTCCGAGGCCACCCATCCCCGGGGCTCGCACCCGGGGGAGCGCGGCGTGCCCGGGAAGCGCCTCGGAGGCGAGAGGGCGAGACACCCGAGGGGCAGCCGGGCCGCACGTCCCTGCGAACGGGGAGTTTGTGCCATGCAAAGCCTCCTCCCCGCTCCCACACGCCGCCTCAGGGCTCGGGCCGCTCCCGCCGGGCTCCCCCGGCCAGCACGGGGAAGGCACTCGCCCAGCCCCGCACCGAGAGGAGGCCGAGCGGCTGCTCTGGCCCCACTCCCGCCTGCCGGCACGGGGCGACCGCGGCCCCGCGCCCTTCCGCCGCGTTCGGGTTCGGTGGGAGCCGGCCAGGCTTTGGGAGCGGCTGGCTGCGGGGCGCCCTTTGTGGAGAGCCTCAATTCCCTCTTTATTCCGCCCTCCCCGCCAACCGGTCACTATCCCCGTTCCAGCGCCAGCCCCCCGTAGCAAGGAGCACATGTTTCCTCTCGGGCTCCCGGCCCGCCTTACAACGAGCCACGGCCAGGGGAAGGCGGCACCCGGTACCAAAGCCGAATCAGAAATATGGAATGTGAACGCGCGTGGCAGATCTGACGGGGGATGCAGAAAGAAGCGATTCATTTCACCCTTTTTCGGTCCTCCGCCGCCGCTTTCCTGTCAATTGCCGATACCATAATGCTTCCTTTTGCTTGTTCAAGTAAGTAGGGGGGACAGTCTCCATTCCCCTACGTGTCATTCCTGAACAAATTAAGCATGTACCAAGCCAAAGGCTGACATACATATACGTAGAGTTGTCTGATCCCGGAATGATGCTGAAATCCCCGAGGCGTTAACAGCCAGCTCCCACAAAGAGCACTCAATTACATCGAGCATCCCCTTTGTCCGTGCATCCTCAATACACACCCGGCCTCTCCTCCATGCGTCCACGCACGCCCCACGTATACGGCCCCTTTGTGTCCTCGCCTCCCCCCCACTCACAAAGAAATGCCCTTTCCGCAAGGCATGCACCCAGCCTCGGACACAGCCCTTCGCCTTCTCCCGAGACACGCGCGACCCGCCGCCGGGCACAGCGCTCCGGTACCTACTTGTATTCAAGAAACAGTCCGTAAACCTCCTAAAGCAGCTTGCAGAATTAGATCCATCTTCCATGTCTGGCCCTAGGAGCAGGGGAGACGAGAAGGAGAAGAAGGCGCCTCTCTGCTGCTGCTGCCGCCTAGGAGTCCTGCTCCCGCCGGGGCCGTCGCCTCCTCGGATCCCGTCGCCGCGGGCTGCTTCTGCTGCAGCACCGAGGGAATTGCAGGACCACGGGCGAGAGGCGGCTGGGGAGAGGAGGAGCCGGGAGTGGTGCTGCCGGGGGCTGCCGGCTGCGGAACGGAGCAGCAAGCCCTGGATAGAGGAAGAACAGAAGAGTCTCCTCCTGCCGCTGCCGCCTGGATGGGCGATCAAGTGAGCTGCTGCTGCTGCTGCTGCTGCTGCTCCGCCAACATCTCTTCCTCCTCNAGGCGGCAAGAAATAAAAAGAAGATGGAGAAGCGGAGGAGAAGGAGGGGATTGGAACGAGGAAAGGAGCCGCTGCCGCTCTAGAGACGATAGTGGTGGAGACGGCGGAGGAGGCTGTGCCTGCAGCGCGGCTCCTGCTGCTGCTGGTGGTTGTTAGGAGGAGAGAGAGGGAGCTGCAGGGAGCCGAGTCGCCTCCAGGAGCGGGGGGAGGAGGAGGAGACCCGCCGCTGCCTCCACCTCCACTGCTCTGGCCATGGGAGTGGAGCGGGCGGCTGCCGGAGCCGGGCTTTTCCCCGGGCGCTGCAGCCAGGGGGGCCGAGGGGCGGGATAAGATCCGCTTCTCCGGGTTGGACATGCTTCCGCTCTTCCCTCCCTTTCGCGGTAGTTTAAGGCAGGACGTCTAGCAGAAATACCGGAGTAAAGCGAAAGGGGAAGCCGCAAAAGGACGGAGCCAAACAAGGGGCAACCGCGGATCGGTCCTGCCTTCCCTCCGGCAACTCCCGGGCAGTATTTCCTCCGCACCCCGGCTCCCCGCCCTCATAAAATCCTCACATTTCCGTTCCCCCTTTAGGCCGGAGGGGACAGGGCGCTACTGACCGCCAAGCGGTTTCAATCCCTTTTTAAAGTCCGCTTTTCCCCATGCTCCCACCTCGTATTCAAAGCAAGAAAACGGCAACAATCTGTATTTTCTTCGAGCGAGGCAAATATTGCCCCGTATGAGCGCGCTCGCCCGCAAAGAGGCAGACACAGTCACTGCAGTGCCGCTTCCAGCACCAGCCCCGGCCGCCAGAAAACGCCCACTGGCGGAGCCAGAGCTTCCCAGGCTCCCTCCCTCCCTTCCTCCCTCCCTTCCTCTCGCTGCTAGGCGCGCACACGGGAGCTACGGCACAGCGGTTACCTAAAGGGAAAGCGGGGAGAAACACGAGGAAAAGATCCTCCCTATGCGGTGTCGTTATTTTAAACATGTATTTCCAGCCGCTGAGATCAAAAGGCAGACGCCCTACTGTGCCTAGGATGGAGACACCAGAGCTGCCCCTCCGTTTCTGTGGGGCATCCAACACCGCTTCTACGCGAAGATGCACAGACCCTCCCTGACGCTCAGCATCACACGTGTCTGCTTCGGCTCCCCCCCACCTTTCCCACCACTTGGCACACTGACAGACACCCACCCCTCAATCCCAGCCCTCCGGCTCCCCGAGGGGCTGCCTCAGACCCTGCTCTCAGGTGCAGAATGGCCCCGGGGCTGCCACCGGCCTTGCTCCGCAAGCGCAGGCACCGTCGCTCGCCAGTGGAGCCTGTTGCGCTGGTCAGCCGCTACCTCGACCTCTCGTTGAGGTCGCTGGGCATTTGGGGTCCCGCCCCGCCGCCTCACCCCGCCATCCCGGCCGCAGTCCGCCCGTCCCGGCGCCTCGGCGGTCCGCGCTACGGCGGCCCTCAGCGGGGCAGCCGCCGGCGGAGCGCCCGGCCAAGGGAATCCCAAAGGCGGGCTCGGATCGGAGAGGGGCCGATGACCGCACTCAAAGCCCCCGCCGCGCGTATTTCGTTTTCGCCCTAAACTCTCTCTGCCCTGGGCGCCAGCCGCCGACAGGCGGGAGAAGAGGTCCGAGCCCACCGGAGTTCATCTCCAGCGGCAGGAAAGGGTGGCCCGCATCGCCTGTCGGCTGCGGGGCTCCCCTCAGCCCGGCCGCGGCGCTCCCTTCGGGCCGGGCCGAGCGGGACCGCGGCCGTCGTAGAGCCGATGCCCCGCGCCGCCCGTCAGCATGGAGGAGATCCAGGACTGCGGGTAGTCCACCGCCGAGCTCCCCTCCCAGGACAGCCGTGCCCCCAGCCCTTTCAGCGCCGGGAACCAGCCATCATTGTTCATCACCCAGGCAGCCGCTGCAGACCTTGGCGCCCCTGCTCTCCCCCGAAGCGGCGGCGCTCACCTAGGCGGGGGCCGCGGTGCCCGGCCGTCGCCTCCCCTCGCCCGGCGGCAGCTGTCGGGCAGCGGGGCTGCCCCCGCCCTCGGAGGGGGCGCGGGGGCTCAGCGCGGGCTGTCCGAGCGCCAGGCAGGAGCTCCCTCGGGGCACCCCCGGCGCCGATCGCCAGCGCGGGGGGCATCTCTGGGGTACGGCTGCGAGGGACTGGTGCTCGCCGCGGTGCCACCCCGGCGCGGCAGGACAAGACGCCCGGGGCTCCTGCCCCGCAGCTACCTGGACAGGGCGGAGGGAACCGCTCTCCCCGGGTAGACGGCGCATCCCCCCGGCACTCCCACCCGCCACCGGGCGGAGAAGCGGCCGCCGCGCTGGTGCCCACCCAGGCGGGACCGCCGCCGTGCCGCTGGCAGCAGATTTTGTTGAGGTGCGGCGGGGTCCCCGCGCTGCCGGGCCGGGCGCTGCCCCGCGGAGGGGACGGAGCGGGCACCGCCGCAAACGTTGCGGACATTGGCCGAAAAGATATTTGTGTTGCCGCTGCCAGCCGGGCACCCGAAAAACGGGAGATTCTGTTTTGCTCCTCTACCTTCCCGGAGATCAGACTTCTGCGCCGTCCGCCGCCGCTCCAGGTGCTGCATTACCGGGTCTAGGTGTCATAGGGAGTCCTCATCGAACTACCGCAGTCTTCCTATTTCCGTTCAAAATTAGGCTCGCTCTTTCGGATTTCGACTCCTGCTTTGAAAACAGTGTAAACCTACGCTTTTGGGTTTTATTTTAAGTCGTTCAAGTATTTTATATTTATCATTTCAGGACTTATTTTAATGCTAGAATACACACCAACTCCTGTTAAAGCTAGAGTCTTTATGTGTCAATCTGTAACGCTGAAAAAGATGTTCTGAAAATAGCAAGGCTTTCAAATTAAAGTGCATTTCCAGCCAGCTGAATGTTCAGCTGGGGAGAAACAATCCACCGAGTTTCAAAAAGGTTTAGAACGCAAAAACAGATTAGAGACTCTAATTAAACAAACAAAAAACCTGCAAAACAAAACAAGAAGAGTCAGATAGGTACTACTAAACCGTTTCCATCTGCATGGTTCTTAAAACCTGTTGCCTAAAAATCCTGAACTAAAATGCAGAAAACTGAATCTGCTTTTGTGATCCACTTTCTCTTAGTACATTTGACTTTACCAAAATAGTTTAATAACTTCTATTTCATATGCCTGTTTGTGCGAGATGCTTTTTTTTTCCCTAAGTCCAACGATTACATAGAGAGCTTTTCCCTGAAAACTGCTGCACAATGACTAGAGATTCAGCGAATATTTAAATTCTCCGAGAGAAAGCTTAGCTAATGGAAACAAAATTTCAGTGAATCGTGTTTTGTTATTGTAGACCGTTTGCTTAGTAATTAACAATTTCTTATTAGAAAAACTCCTATACTAAAATGCTTACATTGAAAGAGCTAATCAGATTGAAATGACTGACAAAAAGCAAGAGCCAGTCACCTCAAAAAATTAAAGCAGGTCCTTCAGACAGATTAGTCCCAAATTATTCTGTCAATATCAAGAGTAAATTACTGAAACTTTACATCATCAATTTATAATTGTAGAAATCTTGTTTAACTATGCTAATCTATGCTAAATTCCTCAAATGCTGCTCATCCAAACTGCAGTTGTTCAAATATCACTGCTTTAAACTGGATATCTGTGTATTTATACAAGGCATGCATCTATAAATATGTATCTGCATGTTCATCAGACAGGCAAAATACATTTTAATTTGTAAGAAATTATCAGATATTCTTGAAAACTAGCTTTCAGGTTAAGGGTTATTTACAAGCTATTTGTTTGATTACTATTCATTAGCCATTGACAATTCATACCTGACTGGTCACCTGCTTCTTGGCTGGGCGAGCAAAAGCAATCAGAGAAAAGTTAGATGACAGTGAAAATTAATTTTCAAGCTCTCTACATATATATTTGTAAATTATATAGATTTGCAGACAAGTTAAATATGCTTCATGGCCATCTCAATACCTGGGCATAAATTAGTGGTGAATCATATTTTCTCATCAATGTCAATCTGGGTTTTCATTGCTCAGTCAGCATCAAAATTTCCATTGCCACAGAGCAATGATGTCACTGATCCCACTGTGGTACTAACCATATACCCACGTCATTTACCAAAAAAGTCTCACCCACTCCAGTATGAAACAGTGAGATTTGCTATGTCATCCCCCACACACAGCCCCTCCCCTTGAAGAAAAATGGATTTCAAAGACTCTGAAAAACGACAAAATGCAAGTTAAAATGCCCCGGTGTGTTCCTTTGTGCCAGGTGCAAAGGTTCTGGTGCAAATGCCCCGTGTCAGTGCAACCACAAGCAAAGGATTTTAGTTGCATTTACATGGGTAAATGTGATTTCACAAGAATTCAGGAGTCAGAGCACACTGAAGCCATCAGGAGGTCACTGAAGCCATCAGGTGCATTGTACAAGCATAGGCCTGGTTTGAATGCAGCAAATAAGCTCGTTTGGCAATAATTTGGCAATATTAGTCAAAATACTTGAAGGAATACTTTGTGGGGAAAAAGTAAAATCAAGTTATAACAGAGGTTTTTTGGTATTAAATACAGCTTAAATCCAAACACCTGTTCTTTCCCTATTCTGTCTGCTCCATTTTAAGAATGGCAGTGATTCATCTTTTATCTGGTCCCAGTTTTTTGCCTGGTAAATCCTCTTAAGTCATCTTTATATCCTGGGTCCACTCTACGATGTATGACCAATTCCTTGAAAAAAAAGAAGAAATAGGACAGACTATGGGGAAAGGGAGTCTATAAAAATGTAGGATGACAGCAGTAGAGGAGCTGACAGAACCAACCACCTGAATGTGGGTGAGACAGAAGCAGCCACAATGAAATAGAGAGAAGGCAATCTGCTGGAAAAGTGGGGCAGGGGCAGCAAAAGGCTAAATGCAACTAAAACCCAAGCTCTGAGGCTGAGTAGGTACAAGTAAAAATATTTATAGAAAAGTTCTGAGCAAGTTGATAAAAATAATTGTTTGGTTTTTTTTTTTCCCAGGGATTTTCTGCTAAACAATCTTACAGAATATAGTAATTATCATCCAGCTATGGAATTGATATTAAAAATTAGAATCTTCCAGAAAAGACATTGTTTCCTAAAGTCTTATTCTATAAACCTTTAGAGTAATTTATAGAATCTCTTACTTCATAAGAGTTTGTTCTTACAAAGGACTATTCTCAAACACCTTACTCATGCAAGGAGTAAGTTTGTTTAAAGGGTATGTATCAGCCATTTTCTTTGATTCCCACAAACACACATCCAAGCCAGCTCTTCTCCACATGAATATTAAGTGCAAGTGTTGGTAACATGCAAACATGTGCTAGCAGCCATCTTGAAAATATTTGGGGGAATTACCTACTCCAGGTGCAGAGGAAATACCATGAGATAAAAAATGAAAGGCAGTTCTTTCAGAAAATAAAAAAACCCCATATTTTCTAAGAAGTCCAGGTCTGTTTCAGAGATAACTGACATACAGAAAAAAAAATAATAAAAAGTAGACAAACATCTTGTTTACTCTCAGTATTTCATTCAGCTCTGCTATGTCATTTCACTTTCTGCTCAGCTTTCAACACAGCTGAAAGGTTCTGTGGCTGGAACTATATATGATAAAAGTTTCTCTAGAAGTGCTATGCTGTATGATGTATGATAGTGGGTACATTAATAAAGCTGTGAAAACCATGTATTTTCCTGCCAATTTTTTTACTTCCTTTTAGAAACATACAAAACTATGAGAAATTTTCAGCATTATTTTCCAGGGAAAAACTACAATTCTTTATGGAAAGAAGATACCTCATATGCAAAGGTGGGACATTTTTAATCACAAAGTTTTCAGGTAGACATATCACTAGATATTACATCGTAAGAAAAAAGAAGAAGAATATTAATTTTAAAATGGAAGAAAATAAGCTAGTGTCAATGTAAAAAGGGAAACATTTACAATAATTGTACTCACATTTTTTTTCCTATAAAGACTATGAAAGAAGCCAAACATAACCTTATGAAGCCATCTAGCATTTTGTGCTTTCCTATGCAGGACAAAGAACAGTATTTATTGGTTTTATTTAGAGGGTTTTCAGAAAGCAAAATGGCTGTTGGGTTTAAGTTACTGTTATTAAAGTAGGGGACACTCCTTCAGAAAAACTGTTCTTTAAATAAGTTAAAACTCCAGTAGCAGCTCTCTTTACTGAGATGCTTTATTATATACCCAAAGCACCATAAACATTGCAAGCTCTTTGACACAAAAACCATCTTTTGAATCCTGTCCAGAAGAACAGGATTGTGGCCTGGGACCAGGCTCTCTGAAGCAGTAATGAAACACAAACAGCAAAGGATGTAATGGTTGGCATGGTGGGCAATAGCACTGTTGTTACCTAGTACCATTGGACAAGCCCTTTTTATTGCAAGAAAAATAAATAGCATTATCAGGATTTTTGTAGTTCTACCTTTCTGTTTTTATAATGAAATCTAGAGTTAATTTATGATTGAAATTTGTTACAATTTGCTATCTACTACAGACAATTAAGTTATTTCTATTCCGTACTCAACTGGAACACAAAAATTCTATTCTTTACATGAACTAAAGAATAGATTTAACGAAAATCCAAAAGGAAAGGTTAATACTGACTTATATTATACTCATTCAGCATGAGTTGTGTGTGCATCTTGCTAGAGCAGAGCACAGAGTATACACTGCTACTGTCACAACCAGGGATGTCAGCTTTCCCCTATAACTCTCTCTTGCAAACCCTTTCTTCACTTTCCCAAATTTTACAACCAGTGAAAAGAAGCAGACTTTTCCCCAACATGGTTTGAACAGTTCGTGAAAAGTCCTACTGCTCCATCACTGGCGGATTTTTTGATGCAACAAGCAATCGCAGCTCCTAGTGTAAGTGTAAAACTTTGTTCTAGCCTAAACCTGGTTCCTCTAGCTGGTTCCTCTTTGATATTAACAGCAAGTGCGAAAAAAAACAAAAGGAAAAAAAAAAAAAAAGAAGAGACTGAGCCCAGCCTTTAGAATTACCTACAAACAAACCAACTTCATGTTGAATGCAAGCACCTTGTTGTGATGTCTGATCATCGCTCAAGGGAAATAAGGGCTTTTTTAGAACAGTGCTTCATCTTTTTTGCTTGAATTCCTCCTTCCTTCAGTTGCAGTGACTATCAAGCTACTTCCTGTGAGGAAGAGGACTTTTATTCCTGCCCTCCTGTTAAAAAAGTCAGACTTGATACTGTGGCTGTTGACAGTGAAATGCAGTCGTTAACTTTCAGAGTTAACACCTTGATGAGACAAAAAGTGCAAAGAAATGCATACCTCATGCAACCATGCAGTATTTAATGTGTTTTCTAGAAAGTTTGTTTTCAAAACCATGACCTGTTTCTGTATAGAAACATACCTTTGCAGTCTTGAAAACTAGAAAGCTTGACTTTGAAAATGAAAGCTTGAACTCTTCAAGTTTCTTGTACAAGCATGACTGTCCCACGTGGGGTCTCAGACTGCTGTAACATGCATTCATTCAACACCACAACTGAGCTGATAAAAGTGAGAAATGTTTATTATCTAAGTAACTTCTCTCCATCCCATCCTAACTTTAGGGACCAAGAAATTCAAAACTACTTATTTCTTTACAGCAACATACATGCACACACTATGAACATGTACCTGCTGTTTTTATATTCCACCCTAGGACACACTTGTTATTTTTTTCTTGCCACTTCTTCCTCTATTTTTTTCTCTTTTTCTTTGTCACTCTCTCTGTCTCTTCCACACAGACAATATTTCTCTAGATGCAGAATCAACATAGCAGTACAGATTTTCTTAACACCGTATTTTAATGTCAGCATGTGAAACCCACCACATAAAAGGCTTTGGTATTACTGCTGTCATCCCAGAACAAACACTTTCACATACACAACCCTACTCCATTGCAGACCAGCTTATTTGATTCAGTACAATTCTTCTCTAGAAATAAGAGAAGAATTGTCATATATTTTTATTCATTGTCTTTTATCTCTTTGTTTACTTATTCCCCATGTTCTCCTTTGCCATCATCCAGCAGCTCCTGTTATTCCCATAGCTTTCTCTCCCTCATGCATGATCCATCCTTCTCTCCAGTTTACTATTTCTTCCCATGCTGCCACATCTGCTACAACTCAGTACACATACTTAAAGCTGGCAGCATCCCTGTTGTCTCAGCTGCAACAAGCTCTTTACCTGCTTTCCCTTTACTACTTCCAAAGTCTTTCTCCAACAGAAGCACATCTTCCTGCCTTCTGCTGCCCAGGTCCCACAAAAATCTCTGGTCCTCAAAAGAAGAGGAAGATTCTTCCCAAGCCTTGGGTCTAAATAAAGGTTAGCTGTTAAAGTAGAAGAACAAGAAGACAGAGACTGCTTTTACTCTACCAGAAGCCTGTGGCTGCCTGTGGAGGAGGCTGTAGGATGGTTGCAATGAAGCAGCATTATCTTATCAGCTTGGCCACAGAGACATCTCTCCTGCTTGATACGGGTTCTCTGAATGACTGGGAGACTTGAGTACAGACCACAGAGTTCAAGCAGAACAAATAGAACACATCCTACCACTGTGATAACACAAGATGAGCAGTCCAGACATAAAATAGGCAGAAATAATTTATTTATGTGTTCTCCTTAGAAAGAAAGTAAAATTGAATTCCATAGGTATAACTAACAGGAGTCCTGTTCAGGCCAGGAATCCTTGTATTCATGCTAGCTAAACAGCGCAGGAATTTTAAAAGATATTGATTGCTTTGTTATTTAGAAAATAAATATGTAGCAGTTTACTGCTATCATATTTGTAAAGAACAGACCTGAGTAGCTACAAAATTTTGAAAAAGGTTTATTTGAAATTATCTTTTTTTTCCTTTTTTCTGTTAATGTCCTGCACCTTCAGGACAAAATCAGAAGGGAAAGCACAGTGTAACCCACTTGAAGCAATCTCTGTAGCACCCTCAGCTCAGCTTTCTCTTGCTGGATACAGTCTGCAGAGATGTAAATGCTGAACCTTGGGTCTGACTACTTTCAAAGCAAAGGAACAATGTGGTTCTCACCAAACCCCAGAACCCAGAATCCCTACACTGACAAAGCTTCTGGCAAGCCCCCTACTTTCCCAGAGCAGAAAAAGTAAATCACACAGCAGTCCCAACACCCAAGTCAATCAGACCATCTCTACATCTCATATGGCTCATGCACACTCTGATATAATTATCCATCATTACCTCTTTTTTTTTTTTTTCAGTACAGATTGACATCCAGACAAAACAAGCCATTAATGCAGGAGCAACTCTGGGTTTATTTCTGGAGGAAGGATTCCTTTGTGAAACTGCAAACCACCCATTTAACTAAAGCTCTGTGTGAAGCTTTCACCTGTGGTTACTCTAACCTAAGTTGTGGTTTGGCTGAATGGGGCTTCTCTAAATAAGATCTGATGAATTTTATTGGAAAAGCAGAACTTGTTGCTGAAAATAGCTTTTCCTGCTTACCAGCACATGCTCTGTACATGGCTTATCACAACACAAACTCAAAATTAAATACCATTTTTCTCACCTAGAAAACTGTGTGATATTTTGACTATTTCAGCCCCATGGAACTCTAAAATAACAGGATAATATTAATGCAGCGGTAAACTATCTGTAGAGCAGGGCTTTAAATGAAGGAGAAAGCGAGCCACAGGAACCTTTAAATGGGGTAGGAAAAAAATGAGACAGGCAAAATTTATTAAATGTATCTTCCACTTTTTTGACATTTGGTATTTGAAGGGAGTAGTCTTATCTTTCTCAGGCCATATTCCTTGCCTAATCAAGGCACAGTCTTTTGGTTTTTTTCATATAACAGTTGTTTTGTTTCCTGATGTCTCACCTTACAAGCCCTTCACTGTACCTCTTCCACTTGGAATTCACTTTTCCTCGGTGCAGGTGACTACAGTTGCAGACAGGCTCTTGCTAATGTTTTACAGACAGCTTAAACATTTGCCAGTTCTTTTGGAGATATTTTGCCTGATAGATCATGACCATAGCACTGGGTGGGTGGGAGGAGTCACGGTTGCCCAAGTCATTTTGTGATGAGCACAGCCATGAGGACTTTTTTTTCTCCTGGTTGTTTCCAATGGATGAGCTCAAAGACAACATTCATATTCGTCCCTAGGTGAGTGATATTGCACTTTGTAGTGCTATGTTTCATTCTGCTTCCAGTCATACAGACTTCAAAGCTCTCTGAATCATACTAAAGTCTGCACCAGTTCCCCTCTGAGCAGAAAATGGCCTCTCAAATTTTATAACCTATAAATTCTGCTAACACTCCCTTACTTGCAAGTAGGAAAGAAATAACTAAACCAGTTCAGTCCCCAAACAAATTCTTGCTAAATTCAATTTGTAATCTTCCTTATGCCACCAGAGCATTTGTCTTCCCTTTAGCCATAAACACTTCATTCTCAGGTGGTCCACAGCATCCAATATTTCTGCAGACTTCACAAATACTCAAGACATTACCTGGCAGCTCTGCAAAACAGGGAAGAAGTATTTACTAATGCTGTCTTACAGAAGAAGAAGCACAAAAGCTAAACCTTTTTTCCCTCTAAAGTTATGCAGGAAGCTTAAAAAAGAGTTATAGAAGACCACTGAAAAAGTGACACAAATGTATTCTGGTCCCCTCTCTGTTCCTCTGCCTGCAACCTCACCCTCTGTTTTCTCATCCATCGCACACAGGGAGACGGAGTCCAGGCTGGGGCTGGCTTCAGGCAGAGGCAAAGTAAGCAGATCCCGAAAGCCACAGACTGCCAGAGGGCACCTGGCTGCCTGCTCTGCCTTTCCAGGAAGGCAAGCAGACGAGCTCTTCCAGCAGGGTAGCCACCCAAAGAGCACAACTCCAGCCCTGCCTGAAAAGCCTCCTGCTGTCTCAGCCACCGAGAGCATGATCACAATGCATGGCTTGTCCTTCGTGCCTGCTGTCCTGCTTTTTTAAGGAAAGCAAACTTCTGGTCTCCTTTGTTTTCCCTCGTCCCACGGCCATTTTTCTTTGTTATATGTGACACTAAACAGTTTTTAAAACAAATCCTCATATTCAACAGAAGTGTAATTTTTCAAAACCACACTCATGGCTGAGATCAAACCATCCCTTCTTGTCTATGAACTGCCAGTCTTCCATGCAAGGCCGCTCCACCAAGCATTAAATTTTAATGTACATAAATTACTTCATTTAATCTGAGAAGATATTTAGAAACTTCAAACAACAGCAACTGACCTGTTATTTGATTAAAAAAACCTCAACCAACCAAAAAAAAAAAAAAAAAAAACAAAAACAAAACACAGCTGAATCCTCATCAACATCTTGGTTTACTTTTTGCTCATAGTGAGATGCAGAAAAGCCCCCACCTCCTCTGTTATACCTACCTTCTTGTAAGTGAGAACCTGTTCTTTGTAATCAGATGCCTGGCCTGGGTGCAGAAGGAAGATTCCCACCTAGAGATTAGTGCATTGTTAATATTAACAGCTTTAATGAGATCACTGCATTACTCTGCCAAGCCAAAATATTTGATCCACGGGAACTGTGCTGAAGCCTGGCACACAGTTTGAGGTGCTTCTGAGGTTTTTCTTAGATTTTTCCAATAGCTGGGTTTTAGGCAGCAATGTAAACGTAACCGGCACAGCAGAAGCTGCTGCAGTCACACTGGCCTGTACTCCTTTTCGGGACACAAATTGCCTGACCCCAACAGGATTTATTACAGCTTCTACTTCTGTGTACAGTGTGTCGGATTCAGTTTTTCAAAAGACTTTTTGAAACCGATCTTGTTTTGAATAACAACAATGAAAAGTTAATTCACACTACAACTCTTCCATGAAAATCAGCGCAGCTGTGTTTCAGCAAAAATATTTCTCTTTTAGAAAAGAGATATCAGTGTGTACTAAATCCCCAACTCTACAGCATTTTAAGGAAATGCAAGAATAAATGTCGGAAGGAATGGAAAAGATCTAGAATTCTTATGTATGAAAGTACAAAACAAAAAGGAAAAACAGCTATGTTAATCAGATGGCATGTTAAAATTCAGAAGGAAGGGAAATGTAAAGAAAGGTGATGTAGAGAAAAGTAAGTGGAGTCAAGTGGAGTCACCACCTCGGAGCTCTGGGGGAGTTTTTTGCCATTTAGCTAGTAGTTATTTTAAACCCTACCACACCCCTATAGCAGTTTCAGGCAATCAGAAATATGTTTGTCTAATGGACCCTTCAAGTCCTTGCTTCCCAAACGATAAAACAGTCTTCTTGTTGAGAAGTCCAAGTTAAACAATGCTAATTCACTCATTTACCTACATGAAAAATTGTGTCCTTGCTTTGCTTGAAACCTTGCACCTGATTTTTTCTGCTTTGTGCCAGCATAAAGCCATGGACTGCAATGGATTGGGTTATTTCTAAGCAATGGAAGAGAAGAGCCGGACCACATGTTTTTGGCCTTTTCTTCCATCCCTTCCCTTGTTTGACTGCCTCATTCTCTCTTCATAATTCTTCTATTCTTCCCATTTCAAAGCCTCTCCAATTGCAGCTCACAGGGATCTGGCTGAGACGAGGTTCTCTTCCTTCCAAGGGCAAAAAACACAAGAAGTTGTCTAAGCCTCATGCTGCAGGTGAGTAGTTACATGGGACAAGGAGTAGATCCGTTTCTCTATGAGCACAGGAAATGGGGGAAGTCTAGGAATCCCCATGCAGGTGTTTGAATTGCATGAAATGAGCAGCAGCAAATAACTTCAAGCCCAAAACTCCAATTAGATGAATCTACCAGACGGAAAATCACTTAAAAAGCTAACAAGACTGTCATATTTTGCTGATTTGTCAACATGTGCCTTCCAAGCATGTTTGAAAACAAAACAAACAAAGAAAAATCCTCAGAAAAGGGAAACCAGAATTACAACTGGGCTTTTCATGCATGAGACCAAACCAAACTGCCCACATATGTAGACACAGTCTCCACTGGCTATTTAGACATAAGGTACATTTTCCAAGCCCTGCATTATGTGCATAATGAAAGGATTTCTTTACAGTTCTTTACAATAAATATAGTTTTAAAAGAAAACCATGTGGGACAAAAGGAATAGAAGCTATATGAAAGCATCTGGTACTTAATACACCCGAGTAATTGTTTAAAGTTCATTCCTCCTTGATGTCACTGTCTGATTGGGCTACTCACCGTAAGTTACGGTGGGAATAATTCTGACTTTGCAGATAACTTCAAAACCATTATGTCCTGCTGTTTGGGAAATGCTGGGTTTACTTGAAAAATAGTTTTTCTGAATTTCTTTACTTTTGACATAATTATTTGCATTCTATTTCCCATAACAGCCCAATGAAATGGTCTTTTTGACTCCATTGGTATGCATTATTGATCATGGTTTTTTAGAGTTTTGCATATTCCAAGCACAGGCATTAACTCAGCTGACAGGTCAGTTCAGCCCATGTTTAATCCTTGGAACATTTTGTTCCTGTGTGTTTAAGGACTGTGTGAACACTGTGTTTGTACAAATGACTACTACACACACAGAACTAACTAAATAATTAACGCTGAATGCTGAGGTGTACCTAGGCACTTGTGCATCTTGATGGTGCCTGGTTATTTTCAGAAACTTGGGGAGCCACAGTAGTATAGTATAGTTAATAACTAAAAAGGTTTGCTACTTCTCCAGAAATGCTAAAACAATATAACTTATTAAAAATATTTAGAATATGCGATGTGTAACCATGCTGAGTGAATCCCTGCTATTTTAAAAATAAGCTAGTAAGGTTAAGCTTGAAATTAGAAAAGAAGTTCACCTAAGTCTCAGAATTTAGGCTAGTAATTCAATGAATGAGGCTAGGAAAAATCTTCTCCCATGAGCAGTTCATTCCACATGTGACTTCACTGAGATTTCTTGCAGACTCTTTCAAACTTTCTAAGAATGGACTCTCTGAAAGCAGGGCAAAACCACTAGACAGGTTTATCTGCAGTGGCCTCTTCTATGTTCCTAGCAACCCTAACTTTGGGAAAAAAATGTTGAGGGAAAGGGGGATGCATGGTTTAAACAGAGCTTTTCACACGAAGAAGAAATTTGGCAGAAGAGAAGACAAATAATGGTTTCAGAACAAAGCACGACAGAGTGCCTTCCCAAACAGGTAACGAGCTGAAAGAGTTGGCTTAACTTGTTCTGTGTGATAAAACGGTACCTAAGAGTAGGAAGCAATCCAAAAATACTAGTTTTCACATGTTAGCAGTAGTGTTTTTGTAAAACATTAGAATACTATTAGAAAGTAAGGATTAAAGCATGTAGCATAAATGTAGTGGGTGCCAAATGTCTCTGTCCCACATCGTTAGAAACTCTGAAACATGCCTATCACAAATGCCTTCTGGACACTGATTTTCTGCCTTACTGTCGTGCTCCTTCCCCTGCCCCCAGTCACCAGTTTTCCTTTGCAGCTCCGTGAATCACAAAACTGAACGCACTCTGAATCACCCCAACACTCATCCAAAAGGTAATTCCCCAAGCAACAATTTGCTTGATGCGGTGATTGCAAACAACATATATGTAGCTGAGGGACAAGGAGCTGTGTGTTACCACCATGCAGTTTCACCAAGGCCAGCTGAGCTCAGCTGGGAAAAATACTCCACCTTTTAAAAAGTTCAGTTATTTTCTCCCTCGATTTTTTTTCCAAAATGAATGTGTTTGCAAAAACAAACAAACAAGAAAAAAAAAGACAAAACCAAAAAAAAGTTACTTTGAAGCTGTCTGGAGTAAAAAAATGTAAACATGAAACTAAAAGTGACTTATGCATGTAGACATACAAAGATCTCCAAAATCTCTCGAAATATTAGATTTTCTTGACCCCATCTTTGTATTCAAGAACCTGCACTTCATATTCACGCTGGGAGATATTTTTTGGACAACTTGATACATCTAAACATAGATAGCATCTTTCTCTGATCTGTTCCACAAATTGAATCAGGCTTAAAATAAGAAAAAAAAAGAAAATAATTACTTTCCCTCCCAGTAGAGCAGCCTCTCTCAGGGGTGGATGGACTAAGAAGGCATACTCAGAGGGCAGAGAGGGCACTCCTGGGCTGGGGATAGCACTCTGCTCCAAAATTAGGTCTCTTCCTGACAGCCCATCTCCCACCCCACAGGACAGGAATTCCTCTCTACTGCCCATCCTCCTCACTTAGTCTCTCAGGCATATCCTGCTGGTACCCTGCTCTCTCATCCTGCTCTCTGCTAACAGGAGGACTGTAACATTTTAGCTAGTTATCCCAACTGCTAACAGTTTGGTCCTTTTCCCTCTCCCTTAATAAAGGCCTTCAATGATGAGGCAAAACTAACGACCCAAGTTTGCTCTGCCTGCTCCCGATTCTTCATGCAGGCAGACAGGCATCACCTCTACCAGGAAACAGGAGTTATTCCTCAGTAACAGGTGATGGAAGTTCTTACACCTTCTTTTTATGTTGGAAATCTTTTAGGCACATCTGCCCTCCATTTCTGTAGGTGTGAGTGTTACTGAGATCGTTTTTATCTCCTTATCTTTCAGGTCTTTGTACATGGAGCTTTTCCTTTTTGTTTTTCTGAGCTGTCCCCTTGACAGATTTTGTATGTTTGAGTTACTAGGAGCTGGTACCTTGTTTCATTTTAACATCTTTATGACTGTGCATGAATCATGGCCGCAGTGCTGAGTACAATGAAGGACTCTCCAGAAATGTCTTAGATAAATCCTGTTCCCTTTACCTTTAAACAACATCGTGTTTTCTCTCTGTGCTATCACTGCAAAGATATCTATCTGTGCTATCTGGAGCAAGGCCTTGGTCTCCAGGGATGTGAGGTGGGCTCTGGCCCCAGGAAGAGGATTCAGTCCCCTCCAGACCCACCAGAACTTGTCCAGGGTGCCAAGCTCTGCACCATCACCTGCACTCAGCCCCCAAGGAGGCTCCCTGTGCTCTCCATTCCCCCACCTCTTAGCCAATGCCAAACTCTTTACTTTTACTTTCCAGGGTCTCTCTACAAGCAAATCCCCTTCCCCTGCTTGCCCATCCTCCTCCTCTTGCTGTCTCCATCTGCTCAGCCTGGCCCTCCCCCATCTCCTTTCACTCCCTCCCTCCATCCCCTTTGTGCTCTCCTCACATGCCTGCTTGCAAGCTCTTTTCACGCTGTCTGTGCCTGGATTTCTCTTCTTAAACCCCATCTGGCTTGCATTCACTCTTTCTTCCTCCCACCTTATTCCCCTTCACAAAATTAACTTCAATGAAACTTAGTCAGTGGCCTCTGCTACATTCAGAAAAATGCCTTAAAATTTATCCATGTTAATCTGGAAAACTCACTAGTATCAGCCATCTGAATAAAGATTTTCCAATAATCATGTCATTAGGAGTCTTGCCTCCATTCCCCTTCTCCCCTCTTCCCTGTCACATCCCTCCATGTTGCCCTTCTCTCTTGTTTGTTCTCCTTTTCACTTGGGCTGGAAGCTTTTCAGGGCATCTTTATCTCCACGAGAAAGTGCTGTGCATGTTGATAAAAGGAAGGATTGAGATGAATGGAACCAAAACATCCTGCCAATTCCAGACACTATTGAAGATCCCACAGCTGAGCTGTGTTAGTAAACACCAGCCAGAAAGAGTGAGTTGAGAAATCATTGAAAACTGGTGTTTTGCTCTCCCAAACAAATGCAAGAGAATCCACCAGGAACTTTGTGCAAGCAGAGAGGGAAGACACAGAGGCCAGGGACAAGAATGAGAGGCAGGGAGAGCTCCTGATCAGCTGTGGATGGAGAAGGAACCAAAACTCTTGTGAGAGAGGTGCAACTAACTCTCCTGCCTCTTTCTTCAGCAGTCCCCAATGACAAATTGAAATCATGCAATTAATGCATAACAGGTTGCATCAACATAATAGTCTAGCATCAAACACAAAAAGCAGCATGTGTTTCCATGCTGGCAGTGCAATACTGAGTCAGAATTTTCAGTAACAATAAAGGAAGACCAAAAAGATATCAAAGTAACTTCCTTTGCAGGGTAGAGCATCAAAATCAGTGCAATGGTACAAAACTAGAGTGGAATGGGTATTGCAAGATACCCAGGAGCAGGAGGCTGCTAATAGCAAGAGCATTTCTCCTTGAGACTGACCAGACTAACAACTGAGTTATTAATGTCCTAAGACTCAATACAGCACTCCTCACCCCTTAAGAAAAGGTTTCTCATTTCATGTGAGGGGAGATGTTTCTGTCAAGCACAGCTCCAACCTTTCTGTGAGCTCTGATGGCTTTCTGGTTGCCTGTAGGGTATTAATAGTTGCCAATCATTTCTATAAAAGGGAGGGCAACCACGCTTTGAAAACACATCTTTGGGATGAAAAACTATTAACAAGCCTTCTTGGTAGTTTCAGCAGGAGAAACACTAAGCTAAATTGCTTGCAGATTTAACTCACTTTTTTAATTTGTAAGAATGCTTCCAGCTAGAGCAGAAGAAAACACTGCCTCTGAGCCTAAATCTCAGTCCAGGCCTACCACAAGCTATTGGTGAGAAGCAGATGGAGTTTCCACAGATGGGATGACTTCAGCATCCAAGAATAGACCCCCTGTAATCCAGAAGGAAGTAGCTAGTGACCTGCTGAGCCATTTAGACACTCAAAAGTCTAAGAATGGATGGTATTCATCCAAGGAAGCTGATGGGAGAGCTCTCTAAGCCGCTGTCCATCATTCATCATAAGCTCCTGGCTAACCAGGGAGGTCTCAGACAACTGGAGTTGGCCAATGTGATGCCCATCCACAGGAAGGGCTGTAAGGAGGATCCAGGGAACTACAGGCCTCTCAGCCTGACCTCAGTGCCTGCCAAGCCTATGGAACCGATCATCTTGAATGTGTTCACATGGCACATACAGGACAAACAAGGGATCAGGCCCAGCCAGCACAGATGTGGGAAAGGCAGGTCTTGCCTGAACAACCTGATCTCCTTTTATGACCACAGGACTCACCTAGAGGCTGTGAGTGTTGTATTCTTGGACTTCAGAAGATTTTGATACTGCCTCCCATGGCACTCTACTGGAAAACCTGATAGCTCATGGCTTGGACAGGTCCACTCTTTTCTGGACTAAGAACTGACTGGACAGCCAGGCCCAGAAAGTGGAAGTGAATGGTGCCACATCCAATTGTCAGATGGTCACTAGTGGTGTTCTCCAGGGCTCAGTATTGGGGCCCAGTCTTGTTCAATATACTTATTAAAGATCTGGACAAGGACATCAAGTACACCCCCAGTAAATTCTCAGCCAAAACCAAGTTGGGTGGGGTGTTGATCTGCTGAAGGGTAAGTAGGATCTGCAGAGGGATCTGGAGAGGCTGGATCACTGGGCTGAGGCCAAAGGTATTAGGTTCAACAAGGTCAAGTGACAGGTCCTACACTTTGGCCACAACAATCCCATGGAGCACTACAGGCATGGGAAAGTGCAGTTGGAAAGAGCTTAGCAGAAAAGGACCTGGAACTGCTGGTCAACAGCCAGCTGAACATGAATCCAGTGCATGCCCAGGTAGACAAGAATGGCATCCTGGCCTATGTCAGCAATCGTGTGGCCAGCAGGAGCAGGCGTGTGATTGTGCCTCTCTACTGGTGAGGTCACACCTCAAGTTCTGTGTCCAGTTCTAGGCCCCTCACTTCAGGAAGGACTTTGAGGTGCTGGAGAAGGCCCAGAGAAGGGCAGCGGAGCTGGTGAAGGGTCTAGAGAGTGAGTCATATGAGGAACGGCTGAGGAAGCTGGGGTTGTTTAGCCTGGAGAAAAGGAGGCTCAGAGGGACCCTATCACTTTCTACAGCTGCCTGAAAGGAGGGTGTAGCCAGGGAGGGTTGGCATCTTCCATCAGGCAACTAGCGACAGGATGAGAGCACATAGGTCTCAAGCTGTGCCAGCGGAAGTTCAGGTTGGACATCAAGAGGAATATCTTCATGGAAGTGGTTATTAAACATTGAAATGGACTGCCCAGTGAGGTCGTGGAGTCACCATCCCTGGAGGTGTGCAAGAAATAAATGAACGTGCCACTTAATGCCATGGTCTAGTTCACAAGGTGATCTGTCAAAGGCTGGACTCGATGATCTTTTCCAACCTAAATGAAATGATTCTGTAATCTTCTTGGAATTTTCATGGTCCAGAATTTCTATCACAAAGAGCAATCACAACCTCACATATGACAGTAAATTTAACTTTTGGGAGATTGATTATCACTAACCATTACCACGACAGGAATCTCAAGACTCCTCCTTCTAGTTTATTGACCTTCAGCTACTAACTGATTGTCAAGAACAGCATTTTTTTCATGAAGAAGTTTTGAGAGGGTATTATTAATCAAAGCATCTGACTGCAGGAAAGTGCTAACACCCACGAAAGCTAATTTTTAAGGACTTGTAAAGCCTCATGCAGCTTTCTAATAGTACTACAATATCTATTTCAACAACAATTCTTCCCTAAGTTTTTATCTCTGCTAAACCAGCAGAACCCCAAGGACAGTCCTGGAGTCTGAGAGAATGATGAGAGCAGACTGTGTTCAGCAACCATGGCGCATTTCCTAAAAAATCGCCAGAATTCTACTAAATGTTTTACTCTGTTTCATTAAGAAGGGCACTGATTTGTATCACTATGAAGTAGCGGTTCCCTGATTTTTTTTTTTTTTTCTTTTTAGACTTCATTTAGACTATGTATTTACCAGTTTACTTGTCAGGGCTTTGAAGGAGGGACAATCTACTGTTCTGCATTCAAGGACTATGACAAACTAGCACAACAGACCTCTGCTCTGGGTTAGTCCAAGGTAATTCTGTAAAAAAAAATAGCAAGTGGTCAGTACAGGTCAGTACATGTTTTGAAAAAATATTTTCAACTGACTTTTCTTCACTGGAGTTTAGGAGCAACTTCTGCCCCATCTAAACAGTAGCACAGTGGTCTCCTCCCAGTGTTTACAGTGCCACAGTGACAAGACCTTGGCACAAGCAATCTTTTTGTCGGGGGAATACTAGCCTGCTCACTGAGCCTTCATGCACGTACATGCAATGTGTGCTAATGTCAGGGAACAGGAGAGATTAATGAAAAGCTGATCTAAAACACCTTGCTACTTTACAGAAAGGGTCCAGAATGCTGTAGCCATAATCCAATGTTAAGATGTGGTTGATTTAGCCACTGCTGTGAAAGACTAAGTTTTATTTTGGTGCTTTTTAATAAGAGGGAAGGAAATGCCTCACATTGCTCAGCAATGATTCCTTTGGGCAATTAGGAACGACATCAACAGGCTAGAGGGAGGTTTGCCCAGAAAAAATGAAGGGCGCGGGCCAGAAAGCAACAACAGCAGACCCTTGGAGGTTTGAAAGTAACATGAAGGATACCCAGAGGCAAGACTGGGAACATCTTATATCAGGGAAAACAGCAGTAGCTGCATAAAGCCCATGCTGTTTTCTGTTTTCAGGTTTACAAAAGCTTCTGCAAATGAGTAAGCCGTGTGAAAACCTTAAAAGGTTACAGATAAGACATGGAGTAAACTCAGCTGTATCTGTGTCACAACCAGCAATATGCTGCATTCCTAATGAGAAGATCCTGGATACATTTTGGAAGGGACTCAAGCTGCCAGGCTCAAAGCCAACACAATCTGTGGGTGGGTGCTGGATGCTTGCCTTGAAATTCTCTCCTTGCCAGCAAACCTATGGAGTAACAATGGCATCAGTTTTGGAGGGAGATTTCATAGTGTTTAAAATTAGAAGAGACCACAAGTTGATCTACTGCAGACTCCTGCCGTTAAATTTCACTACTGCCCTTTCTATTGATAATAACGATTTTCATTATAATAAAGTAATTGATTCTTCAGTCAACCAAGCTGTCTGCATGCTCCAAGACTACAAGCAGGAAGGGAAGACAGAACTGAAATTCTTGTAAGCACAGGTGTGGTACAACCACACATTCCTTGTAGGTGATCCACATACCTCTCCTAAGAGAAAATCAAGTTGATTTCCAGGTCTCAGCCGAGTGACCGGGAGAATAATTTTTTCCCTTGGAAGATCCAAATCTGATCAGCAGTTTCACATGGAATATAAGACTATGAGACACTAGACAGGTATCTTAAAATGAGAACTCCCTCTACTATCTACCCCATGAGGCCTCTCATCTATTCTTTCCTGTCCTTGAGTCAAAAAAAGGTGAAAACCACTCCCAGTATGCATAAATATCATTCGTAACCCCTGTAGGCAGCCAGATGAAGCCCTAGAGCATGAGACTTTATTTTAACGCCAGGATGTCTTCCAGAAAGGAAATGGGGGAAAACAACAGGGTGGAAAGACGAAGTAAAAAAATACAGCACTGTCTCAACTGCAAATAAACATGCCACTTTCTGCCTCCAGTACACTATGTGGGAAACTTACAGTGTAGGCATTTTTGAAGATCACACTCAGAGGTAAAATCACATTATAAAATCCCAATCTCTTCTAACCTTGCCTAACCTTCAAAAAGCAGCAGCAGAAGGAATTTCTACCAAAGTTAAAAGAAGGTAGACTAAGCCCACTGAGATGACAGCATGAGAAACAAACATAACAGAAACCTGAAAAAAATGAGAGAACAAACTAGGCTCATTGAGAAACAACAAAGCAAGCATTAATTTGAAAGTGGAAGATTGAGCCAATTTATTCTGTGTGTGAGGAAATAAATACTAACAATGAGACAACGTTTTCAGGTGAACTAACCAGTGCAAGGAGCAGAAAAATAAGTCATGAATGAGGGGTAAGCAAGCATATTTTAGGGACAGAGGGAGATGAAGTGCTATGTCAGCATGAGTTACCTAGAGATGAAAGATGAAAAACATGACTCATTCATCATTTGTGGAAGTATTTTCCAAGTATTTGGAAACAGACACCATAGTTCCAGCATTTAGCAAACAAAGATTCTAAAAGATAGGCTGACATTATCTTTCTAAGAGACTAACACCTACATTTTTTCAAACCCTCTGAGATATTTACGAGTAGCCGGGGGTGCACTTGGAATTGTGAAATTTAATTAGTGAGTCACTACAGAATTATGAAGCATAAATCAGGTCAAGTTCATTTTTATGCATTAGCTGTTGGTCTTGATTCCGGTGAGGAACCAACAGATCTGACCTAACAGACCTTCAAGGGTATTTGCTTTTTAATCAGGTTCCATGTGGACTGGATTGCCAAATAATTCACTTCATTCATTAATATCAATATTAAGAAATGAGCCTGATTCTGTAACTGGCATGTTGAAAAGCCCTTTAGCTATCACCATTAGGAAAGGTTTTTATATAAAAAAATGGGAGCACAGAGGCAGGTACCTGAATCTGGAGGGTTTGTACCCTGCCCTGGAGCTGGTGAGGAGCAGCCCAGCAACAGGGCTCTATCGTCACCATTCATTGATGATTTACATCAAATACCAGAACTTCACTGTCCCTTGCACTGTACTCTCCAGGCAAGGCTGCCCTGGCACTTTCCAAAGGCAGCTGTTACACATGGACAACCAGAGCTGGGAAAGTCTTGGCCATTCATCTCAAGCCACACAGCACAAGTCTGGGTTTGTGCCGGGGAAGCAGTCATGGTTTCGCCTGTGGGAATGATGAGAATAAGGTACTAGTGGATTTCAAAGATGTGCTTGCTTCTATCAAGGTCATGCTGAGTTTTGTTGCTAGTATCATTCCCTCTACTGTAGGGGCAGATTTTTTTCCTCAAATCCCTCCTCTGTTTCTAGCTCCTTTTATTGTGAAAAAATTCATGTGGTCATGCTCTCATCATCAGAAATTCTCTGCACTCATGTTCTGTGTGCTCATCAATCTTTTCACCTCCCTCTACCAGTCTATCCCTGACCTGATGATTTTGGCAGGTTCTGTCTCCCATTCTCTGCTCAGAGCAGACCAGCATTAAGGAAGGCTAGCAGCTACTTGATCATAACATGCTTTATAAATCCAAGCAATCGGGAAAGTAATGTGGAAGCAGCATCTAATCACAGCATGCTGTGCTTGTCTGGCATCAAAAATGGTGGTATATGAACTACCTGATCAAAGAAAGGATTATTTCAGCTTTGCATATGTGTCCACCTGATTTTGTACCAAGTACAGAAACACAGAATGAAGTAACTGCTCTCAGAATCATAGCTATTCAGTTTCTTCCTTTAATGGAGCAGATGGTGGTTTCTATATGCTTAGGTATTCCTCTTTTTTTCTTTTGTCCAAAAACACAGACAGAAAAATTCCTCTTAGAATGTTTTATAGTTTTAAAGCCATGGTAATAGTGCTTGAGCTGCAGTTTAAAGATTAACCACCCAAGTTCTAAATTCATGTTAAACTTTATAATCCAAAATAATTTGTTGAAAGCATAAGGCAGGGAATATTAGTATCAAAACTGAATAAAACTTTACCAAAACAAAAAACCATCCATACCCAAGAAAATGGTGTTATTTTACACTAAACTGTAAATAATTGAAGCTGATGTCTCTAGCTGACTAGCAGCAAGTATTTATGCAAAACCTGGAGGTCAATGTGGTATGCACCAAGAAGATACTTGCTGCAAGTAAAAAGACAAAATCCCATCCTTGTGAATTTAGCAAATTTTGTGTAGTTCTACCACCCAGCCCAGCCTAGTCTCTGGGTTATTTCACATGGCAGAGTTTTTGTGATTGCTCTTCCAAAGATGCTCTAGACAACTTGATTTTCTGTTGACGACTCGTTTTACTTTCTGACTACAAGGCATTTACCATGGGGCTCCTGTGTTTGGCTCCATAATATTAAAGCAAACAATATAAGTTTTTGAATGTACTTTCTGACCCTTCCCCCTGAAAATGAAGACTTGAAAATAGCTTGCTTCAGACTAGTTTTGCAATCCAAGGTTATACATTAAACTCAACAAGTAAATGTTAGGCCCCAACTAAGCCGGTACTGTCATCTTAAGTCTTTGTAATCACTTCTCTCAAAACAATGAGAAAGTTACAAGCAATAGTTTTAAATTAGAAGGTAAACTCCACACATTGCTAAAGGAACACCATCCAAAAGAAACTTCTGCAAAGAATCCCCAAGGTATTTGCATGTGCAATCAGTAGGAGATATCAGAATTATCTCAAAACTATTAAAAAAATTGAAACAAATCACTTGAGAGCCCCTGAGTTTAATAAAGAGCTGTAGGGAGACTGTGTTCTTTATTTTCAGTTCCTCTGAATATTTTTGTTGCAGTGAAAAGAACTAGAGGATGTATGTTGCAGCTCAGCCTGCAGCACACAAGCACATTCAAAGACGGTATTCCCAGGGAGAAATGTAAAAGGTGCTTTACATTCCCCAAACTCTTCTTAGGGCTCATCCATACTGCCCTGTTAAAAGTGGTGGGCAAAGATACCACCCACTGCTTGACCACACACTCACAGGTGAAACAGCAGGTAGCAGCTTATGTAAAGGCAATGTATTTTGAATTTGTAAAGTCACAAGTGGTTTTCTTGTCTCCATCAGGGCATAGAAACTCAACAGCGAGCCAAAGCCATAGACAAGCATAGACAATAATAAGGATATTGCTATACTGCCTTATACTGCAGACTTCTGCTTTGCAGGAGCTGTGCAAGCTAGATATGGTGAAGACAGGAGCAGCACATACATGACCTTCTTCTGACTGCCAGCTCTAAGCTTGGGGAAGGAAGGATGTCTTCCAGTTTTATTCCAGTGTGTATTTATTTGGCTAGTATTTCCAGTATTTCCATTTCCCCTACATCATCATTAGAAGGTTTCCTCCACTTCATCAGGTAGAGAGATCATGTTGTTAAGAGTGGCAGGTAGATAACTTTTTCATGAGCAATTCAGGTGAAAGTGGCTTCAAAGGCAGAGCACTGAGAAGACAGGTTTGATACCTCAGGCCTCAGACTGAATCCAGTTAATGGCTCTGCAAGAGACTTTCAGCATGATTTAATCCCGCTACTGACACCCTTTACAACCCAGCTAATGTACTTCTCAGCCTTGTGAGGACAACATCAGGACTAAGCCTCTAGTGCTAGAGATACTCAGATTTAGCGTTGATGGGGAGCTTTAGCAACTTCCATAATGAGTGACAGTGAGCAGTACATTACATGCCCTTGTCTCTTTACAGGTATGATGTTAATGAAAAGCAAAATAAAACTCACAGTCCCTTTGTATCAGCTCTGAATCTTAAATGATTGATTCTGTATTGCCATAATTTCAATATACAGAGTCTAAACATGTTCCATGCAGTTTAGTAGTTATAAAAGTATAATCATTAAACACCAGCAGCAAATACTGCATCAAGGAGTGAAAAAAGAACCCTCAGAAATCTGAGCTTGCCCATAAAAATGGCAAACATCCCACCCCACCCCACCCCCCTCCAGTCTGGAAACTTCTGGACTTTGTTCTCCCTTTCCAAACTGAATTAAATTGCAAGTGACCTGACTACTTTATGTGCTCTTAACCTTTAATGTTATTTCCCCTTGGCTGGCAATACTTTGACTGCAGTCCCAGCAGCGTATCCCATTAAACCAGACAAATCATGACACCACATCTCCTATTTTGAGAGGATGGTGAGGGCAGAGGGGCAACGGGGCTGCACACCCCAGTGCTCATCACTTCCCTGCTTCCTGGCACACAACAGATGCAGCCGGCAGAATGCCATCTGCTGGGTCCCTGCAGCGCCAGCCCCTCCTGCTCCCTCCCTGAGACACCAGCGTCTTGCAAGGAGCCAGTGCTTGCTCTTTTCATCACAGCTAGCTTTTACACCCAGTGAGCCTCCATTCATGGCCAGCTCTGCTTTGGCTCAGTGTCTGGCTCAGAGGAATAGTTAGTCTGGGGACACTGGTTGGTTTTGGTTTTTTGAAATGAGTAACTATTTAGGGTAATGCACTGCCACATTATCCAAACAGTTAAATAAAAGTGAGAATTTTAAATATGGTGACTTACTACCTCATAGGACCACTCTACAGAGAAGAAAGTGACAAGGTTGAGCTTTGAGTTCTAGACTTTCAGTTAAAGAAGAAAATTAAATAGTGTCTGGTTCGACAAATTTCTTTTACTCATAGTGACTGAGTGTGCAGAAAGATTTTTAAGCATGTTTGGATCTTTTGTTGAAGATTTGGAATGGCTGGAGCATTAAACAGTCATTTTCTCCAGCTTAAGAAAAGCACCAAACAAAAACTCCCAAGACAGCCAACAAGACAGAAAGCAGTTTGTGGTGGTCCTCACTACCCAACACCTGACATTCGGAGGCAAGTTTGACCTGCCTGTGCACTCACTACTGCGGCAACTCAAGGTGAAGGCTTTCTGAAACAAAGAATTTTCCTACAAATCAAAATTGTAACTATAAAGAAGAATGACAGAAACAAGTCCTGTCAATTGAGAGATTTCCTTTTCCTTCCTTTTTTTGAAAGCTAAGTGAGCCTTATCTACTCCCTATAGAGGCTCCAGTATGGTTGGGCTTTTCTGGTTTTTACATGTAGCTCCAAGTAAAAGGAATAAAAAAGCTTTGTAGGGGGAGATTTTTCCAAAGTTTCATGAAATCAATGTTTTCAAACTATGTGAATCAGAAGACAGAGGCATAAAAATAAAACGGAGCTTATTTTCTCCATTTATTTTTTAAAACCTCTGTCATGTTACTACATGAATCTGAAGAAGTTCAAGTTTCTGGAGCCCCTACCTACAGATAGGGTGCCTTCAAGGATAGGAGAGGATCTCCATGCTACAGCCCATACATGTGACAGCAACTCTTGCAGATGCAGCCTGCTCAGGGACATCCATCCGAGTGCTGCTGCCACCTGGTACTGATTGCTGGGGGAGTTCTCAGTGGCTACGGTGCTGCACTGCCCACCAGGGGAAAAGCAAGCACTGCATGGTATTTGTCCCTGGGACTTCTAGCCAGCATGGAGAAACACAGTGTTATTACTGCTGCAGTATTCAAAACACAGATACTCATGACCTACGAACAAAATTAACGCTATCCCAGGCAAAACCACACAATTATCCTAGAAGGTGGGGAATGAACAACTGTCCTCCTCTGAAGACAGGGAAGAAAGCAAATCTCCTGTATAAATTTTTATATATTTTCCCTACTTACTGCTTTCCACTTTGAGGATGCCCAGCTGACTCTAGATGACAATATGCATTACTTGTGACTTTAGTTTATAAACAAACATTTTGTGTTGCTCCCGACACTTGGGTAGAAGCTTCCTATACACATCCCCATATACTAATAGACACCAGTCCTTCAGTAAAGCACCCTGGCACTAGAAATCATATCTAACAGCTACCTAGAATGGGTCAAACATACCATTGGCTGCTACCATGTCGTCACTACTGGAACAGGGCCACATGGAGGAGGCTGAAAACTCTCTCTCTCTCACTTTCAGTTCACACTGAACTCACTTGCTATTTTTCTTTAAGTTTTCCAGAAGGTTCATTGATTCTGCTCGAGACATTGAGTCCACAGTTCAGGAAGGAAAGATCATTTCTTTAAAACAGGGTACAAAACTTAGGTACCAAGGAGCTATGTCATTTAAGAAATTAGAAGAGTGGCATGAAGCAGAATTTTCTTTAATGCTTGCCCGTTCCCATACTCAAGTCTACTTCATACTTACTTACTGCCCACAATGAGAATTACTGGTGAGTTCTAGATAATAATTCTGCAGATAAATTAGGCTACCACAGGGGCAGCATGCTAATTGGTTTCATACCCTCATAAACTGGAATAATTTCCCTGTAAAATTTTTCAAAACAAAACCAATGACAAGCCTTGCTCACAAAATATTAGTCTGTCTGCAGATTGAGTTCCTTCCCTAACACCAGTTAAAATTCAGATAAATAAACTTAAAAACAAAAGAATTCTGTGAGAAAAGAACCTGTTATTTATGAAGACAGTTAAGCGTGCAATTACTTTTTCCCACTGATGGAACAAAACACAAATCAGCTCTGGGATCACCAGACCATCACATGGGTGAGCAGAGCTCATTCACAGAGGCTGGAGTAGTGTCATACCAAAGGGAAACAGATGGACTTTAGTCTCTTTAATTCAATAGAAAGAAAGCAGATCTTAACCTGTGCGCGAGAGATTCCTGAGCCATTAAGCTGCAGTTCAAATAGGAAAAACCCCCATGGCAACAGTAAACAGAAGTTTACAATTAAAAAGGCCAATTGCAAACCGTGCAGGAACTGCTTTTTCATAAGAAAGTACACAGAAACACAGTGCCAGGGGCCTGCAGCTGCGTGCAATCCTGCAGACAACACAGATACAGCCACATTGCCCAGTGCTTCTTCCATAGATGGAACCAAAACATTTCTGTTATGACGTAGCGTTTTGCTGCAGTTTTAAAGCTGTTTCATGCTTGGAAAATATGGTTGTGTTTACCCCATAGGAAGCTGAACTAGAAAAGCACAGAAGCCTTCTGGCTTTCATCAGTTATGGATCACCCCTATACGATAGGATGTTACTGTGCTTCAGCCAAGACAAGGAATCATGACAACGCACTTTGTACAACAAACTGGGCTCACACTCTGTGAAGCAGCCAAGGTCACGTTCACCCTATGTGCACACGGGGACCCTTAAAGTCAGCAGGAATGACACCTGCACTGAAAGTCAGACTGCTGCCTGAAAGACATGCTGAACTAGGATGTGGAGCCATAATAAACTTTTACATATCCATCTTTCATGCATCATACAATGGCCAGAATGCACATGCTTTCCACACATGGATTCATCACAGGCATGTGATATTAAGATGTGTCCACACTGCTGAATTTATCAATTCCTTTTGTTCTCTTCTATTAATATTTTTTCATATGACACTTTCCCACTTGGTCCCTAGATGCTGATCTGCCTTTGGAAAACTACGTTGTATTGTTTATTAGATTTCCCCCATCAACAATAAAAAGTAAAACCATAGTCTGCCTTCCATCCTGCTCTCGGATGAGCCTCACAGAAAAACACAGATATGACAGAGCTGACTTTCTGCGACAAGTGTTTCTAAAGGAAGTAAGAATTACAGGCAATCTTTAGTCATACATCACAAACATTAGTTTTGGAGAAAATAAAAATAAAGGGAGATTCATGAGAAGCTGCATTTTTATTAGTAATTCTACTTTACCACAGTCTCTAACTCAACCCAGGACTGTCCTACACAACCATAGCAGAGACAGTGGGGGAAGGGAGGGAACTGACTGTGCCATTTAGCATTGTATCATGTTAAGTTCTTCTTCCAAGGGACTCTGCTAACTAGGGAGATGAAACTCTCATTCCATCTCTGCTCCTGCTAGTGGAACATCTTTGCCCAGTGGAGCCCTCCTTGCTGACTTGCCTTTCAATAAAACCAGGAAATAATAATTCATTGTGGAACAACAATCTTGGTGCCTTCAGCATTGCTAATAACCACCTAAGCAATACGTATTTGCTAATTGTCCACCTACAAGTGGGTATTCTACGATGATTATACTATGAACACAAGCATTGTGAATCACAGGCCATGAGTCCTAGTCTCAAACTGGTTCCACAGCAGCATCAGCTTTCCCCCACTCCAATTACCTCTTGCTCCTGCACACCATCCTTTGCTGCTACGATTCAGTGCTGTAGGCAGTATCTTCTACTGCTTGCATTTTGTGTGGGGAAGAGGAAGGAGATAGTGCACAGAGTGCAGAAGGGCAAGTTTTCTCTCTGCTAATTAAGTGCACGGGGTTTGCAGTAACACTAAGGGATGGACATGTGGGTGGAAGGTATGCACTGCCCTCATTTTCCAGATTCTTCCTTTTCTTTGGTTTTGTGTCAGCAATGCTGCATGTACATCAGCTTTTGATTTTTATGTCTTTGTGGCTTAGGGCCATCAGGGTTGCTATATACACACAAACACACAACATAGCTGTTTCACAACAAAGATTTCTGTGCATTAATGCTGCAAAGGATTTGCCATCAGAAAGTGTTGCTGAAGATGAGAACACCAGTTCTAGAAACAGAGTGATACAAAGAAGTGTGATGTAAAACACAAACAGAAGAAAGAATGGGAACATGAGGAGAAATGGAATACCAAATTCTTTTGCGGATATTTACTAAACAAAAGGACTGTTCAGATGTATTTGTCCAAATTTTTTTCTGATGTAACTTCATAGGCTTCAGAGGAGGAGTGAGAATGAAAGTATCTGCTCTTGAAATGTCTCATCTGTCCACCAGACTCATGTAAGTGGGCAGGTTGCCTTTAAAACGATAAATTAGAAATTTTATGAAAAAGGAAACTGCTGGATGCAGCTCATTGAAGATCAGTTTGTCTACATCAATCTTATCTGCTCATAAATGAATCACTAGAAATGGGACTAGAAACTAATTCCAAAAATTCTGTCATGCTTCTAAAAAACCCCATACAGTTTATTTAAATGTCAGACTTATGCCTGCAACACAAGGCTGACCTTGCAAATGGCTTGATTTTCCAGTGATGTCACTTATCATAATAAACAGAAGTGACCAGAACTGGGGAGGGGGAACCAAAAAGTAGTGAACCGTCTCGGATGCACCACCATAGATGTCACCTCTTTTCATTTGCCTTCAAGAGAAAAGGGACACTAGACACTGGATTCTGCTCATTTTTTCTTTCAAAAAGGTTCTCTCCTGATTTCCTAGCCCCGAGAAACCTGACTGAGGCTCACTAAGGTGTATTCAGATGGACAAATTGGCGCTATAAGGACTGTCACTACAAATTTGTATTTGTTCAGGACGTCTGTCTTATAGAAGGAAGACCACAGCAAACGTAACAACTTGGGCTACATAGCCAGAGATTTGGATCGCTTTTTATTTCGTTTCCACATTGCATGTGACAATGAAAGGTTGTGACATTCTAAGTGGTTCCAGACTCCATCAGGCTGTCCACAATGAATTAAAACACAATAAAATCCAGATGCTTTCTCAAGTAAACACTTCCTTTCTCAGCAAAGCAAACCAAATGCAAAGGATACTGCTGAAGGTTTTCTTCTAGCATGTTTATTTTATATAAAGGTATCTTATACTTCACTGGCACTTAAGTGTTCTCCTTCCAACACAGTAAAGCCCCTGGCATTCTTTTCCTGTGTTTCTGATGATGGAAGCCAAAGCCTTGAGAAAATATCTCAGTTACATGAATTATTTTAATTTGCTTGCAGATATTTAATGAAGGCTACATCTAAAATAACACTGACAATTTAATTTGGTCCCTGGAACATAGCTTGCAATGAGCTGAAGTAAAATAAAAATATTAATTATTAAAAAAAACCCCAAACTTTTAAAGCACAGAATTTTTGTCCCAAACAAGGAACAGGTAAATGCTTACAGGTAAAAGAAAAACATACGTATTTTTATTACCTGACTGAAAGAAGCAAAAATTAATAAACCCACAAAAATTAAAAAATTAATTCATTGTATTAAACCATTGTAGTCATCCTCTAAAACATTGTTCATAACACAGGTAAGGACTTTCAAATGAACTCTTAGTATTATCCCTAAGTAGGACTGTGTTCTTGACAAGCACTTCAAATATGAGATTCTAATTGCAATGTCTTGCAGTTTCCTTAAAAATCAAAACCAAACAGTCACCTCCAGATTCTAGCCTGTGTATGAACAGGTCCCATAGATGCTACCTTTAGTCCTTTTCTGTTGCGAGGGTACTTCTATTTTCACTGCCCTTTCAGTTCTCCTGGGCTATAATGAAGAAAAAAATAGGCAGTGGCTATTTGCACAGCCAGTCTCTTTCCATTAAAGCCCAGCAGCAAAGCAGACAGACACATCTAGCCTTTAGTAGCAACGACAGGGAATCTATTTGTCAGGAGACAGTGGTCTCATTCCTTTTTGCCATATTTATTGCTTTCTATAGATCCATCCCTGACCCTCTCTGAGCTTTGGCAGTGGCAACATGGAAGACAAGACCAGCAGAGCAAATTTATTCTAAAATACAGCTCTTGTAAGGACTGTAGAAGGCATTGCTTGATCCAGAAGAAGCTCTGAGAGATTAAACAATTCTATAGCTACTCATCCTCCAATATAAGGATGTATTTTCAAGCTTAAAAGATTGCCAGGAAAGTTTTTTTTTTTTGGTTTTTTTTTTTCTTTTTTCTTTTTGATTCAGGATCTTTAGTTGATATATATCAATCTGCCTAAGGGGAAAACCGACCTCCTCTCATGCCCCTACCAAATCCTACCCCTAATCTTGTAATCTTGAAAGCAACAAGAGATTTTAATATAAATTGATAAAAAGTATCCAACTGTATTTAATATAAAGTATGTACTCCAACAACACTCAGAGAGTAATCCTGGAAACCAAGAAGAGCTTTCTTTTTTATAGGACTTTGAAGAAAACAAAAGGGGAAAAAAAAAAAGAAAAACAGGAAAACATGAAAAAACCAACAAACAAGTGGAACGAGGTAATCCTTGGCAACAACTGAAATTGTGGCTGTAACCATTGTTCCATGCTTTAAGACGTTAGAAGAGCTGAAAATATTTTTGCATGCTAAAACCTGACATCACAGTCCCATGCTTTTTTCTGATGTAGGTGCCATTGCTCCCACTAAAAGCTGAGCACTTCCTCACACCCATCTTACTTTCTCTAGCTTTGGGTAGCATTGAGACAGGTTCCCTCCTCCCTTCCCTCTCTTTGAGTCCACAGTAACTCCATGGACAGTAGTGGAAGGGTGCTGGATGTTTACCTCTCATGGAGGTAACAGTCCCACTATGTCTTTAGAGCAAGGAGATTTTTAGATTATTTTAGCTGTTAGACCATCTTAGTTCTGAGAAAAGGAGTTTGCAGTCTTGCAAACTGTTGAGAACACTTAACTTATCGCAACCTCTGATAATGTGATTTGGAAAGCCTTGAAAAAAATCCTTGAAAGGAAAAAAGGGGTGAAACATTTTTTAAAGACGGCTTAGATAGAAAGAATATAAATTTCTTCTGACCGGGCCACTTCACAGAGATTTACTTGATAAAAGCAACATGTTGATTTATTCAACTCCTTTCCCCTGCTGCCCAAGCTGTGAAATGCAGGCAGATGATGCAATCCCTCCGAGAGAGAAGGGGGCGGGGGGGTGCAGAAAAAGAAGAAAAAAGAAAAAAAAAAAAAAGAAAAAAACAGAAAACTGTCAAGAGACGATTTCACAGTGTAGCATATCGCTGGCATGTCCGAAGTTACATAAGCTGTTCCTGAAGGGACTGCAGGAGCTCCCGAGTTCACCGCACTGCAGGCAGGACTGGAACTAGGGTGTTCCAGACCCCTCCGTCCCAAAGCTCGGAGCCCACCCTGCCAAGGCTTCCACCCGCCTTCAGCCCAGGCAGGAAAAGCATCCGGAAACTGACTGACAATCTTAAAAACCAAACAAAGCTGTCATCACCATTTGTGTTTATTAAAACTGGAATCAAAGCCAAAGCTGGTGATTTCTCCTAACTAAAGATCAGCAGAAAGTCTTTTGTTCCAATGTCTGAATGCATCAAACGCGCTTGCCCTTTCAAAACAAAACACAACAAAACAAGCAGAGGCAGGGATCATAGTCTCTTCTCAAACTATGTGTGCTCTTTACAATTTCTGTATATTTTCAGGATTAAATCACTGAAATTTACTTGAACTCAAGACCATTCTTTCTATTTATAAGTGAGATACTAATTATACAATGTTAATTTGCACACAGAATAACATGAAGTTAAACTGACAAAATTAAAACATTAAATGATTTTATAACATGATGTGTTCATTTTTTCAGTGTAAGAAATTATTTTAACATATGTATCCATTATCTACACATATGTTACATGAATTTCCTTGCGAAGTCTGGATAGGCTTGTTTTATTTTAGTGTGGCTTTGAATTCAACAATATCTAGGGTATTGCAAAATTCCCCCACTTCTCCCATTCTCATTGTATTGCAACACGAGTCTCATGATATTTAGCCTTTTGGAAAAATTCACTATGTTCTGCTTTGAAAGACACAGCTTAGGACACTGAGTTTTCATTTACATGATTTTAAATAAAAGCTACATTAGCTTCTTATCATCAGAGTTTTACTTAAAATGTGTAGTAGTCAAATCCTTTAAAAACCAGAAGACAAATGGGAAAAAAATCAACCTCCATTAAAAAAAATCACAAGAAGTTCTCTATAGTACAAGAATAATTAGGATGCAGATCATTCAGTTATTTCCAATTTCAATACAAGCACATTTATTTTAAAACTATAGTGTCTTCCTAGGTTTCATCTTGCCTGTCCCAGCCAATTAGTCAAGGAAAATGATACACAAGGGCAGTGCATCATGAGAAATCAAGGGGTGCCTGTAACAGTATATACACAAAACACAGTAATATAGAGATATCAATTATTCCTTCTCACAGTTTCATACACTCATACAATCTTCCCACTTGGTGGATATCTGGGTTGTACTGAGCAATGGCTATATGCACAACATGGCAGCCTGCAGCAGGAGGTGAAGAAGAACTCGGTCAGATGAAAAAGCAAAGGAAAATAAGGTAGAGGGAGCATGGTGCTCAGTGACACTTGCCTTAGAGCTTTGTGCCAAAAGATCATGACCAAACACATAGGTATGTCCTAGGTCATCTGAAAATACAGTTTAATGCCAGCTGTGGATAAACACTTTTTTTAGTCTGTATCTTCTTGTCAGAAGAGACAGCCCAGAACCCTCAAAGGTCAAATCAGCAGAGGAGGTGACTCAGGAGAGCACTGGTACAGATGTTCGAATTTTGCTGCCTGCTTCAGTCCTCCCCAGGCTTCCCCATCATAACTGCTTCTTAAAAATATTTATAATGCATGGCAAAAAGCTTGCACTGATGAAACACCAGTTGAAGTCATCAGATCTAACTTTGCTGAACAAATAAACACAGTGGGCTTCACATCTGCTCTCTGAACAGACCTAATGACCAGCATCCAGGCAGTCTGACTGGTAGGTGGCCCAAGTATCTTGAGGAACACCATGTTGTACCCTTTTCAAGAGAAATCAAATAACAAACAAAGTAATGGTTCCTCAAGAGAAAGCATGGTAGTAGCTGGACAGGGAGATTGTGACTGCTCTAAAAGCACTTAATTTGGGCACTCTGAAATAAGTCTAAGCAGTGCTGCTTAGACATTTCTAACCCCATTTTGAAAATAGTACAACCAGAACAACTAATCAGAACTGAACAGTTGGACCTGAAAGCCTACAGCTAGACTTCTGAAACACTTTTCAGATCTGGAAAGATCAGCCCTGCTGAATCCATCTCCAGACATGGCATAAACACTGTAAATTGCTGGCTACCACCCTGTGACAGAAGAATTCATCATGTCATCACTTGCAGCAATTCCAAAAGCCTTTGACACTGAAATGGCAGACACAACATTAACCTTGACCCTGGCCTGACCTCTGCCACCTCTGAAAGTACCAGGAATGAAATAACTTTTGGTTGGTGCACTGTCTGACTTGCAAACTTGAAGGAGGGGCTCTGCTCCTCTGCAAAGCCAGAGGGCAGAGGGCACTGCACACCCAGCCCCAGCCCTCCAGCAGTCAGGAAGCTGGTGATGGTGGCAAGGACCTCTGAAGATGAGATGTTGGCTATACACTTGCTTACCCTCTTCTTGGAGGATAACTAATCCTCTCCCTCTGTTACCTACAGTTTGAGCTAACTCTGTCACAAAACAGTGAGCAAACATCTCTGGGATGGACCACATCTTATCACTCAGAAGGAGCACTGTTACAAGCCTGAGTATTTCAGCTTCTCCCAAAAACCATGTCAAAACTTACTGCTGCCCAAATCAAAAGCTTTGTGTTGTTCCCCCCCTTAGTTTAAGACCTTCCCTACTTCTCAGTCATATTATGACCAATTCTGATTTAAGCCTCCCCAAACATTGGCTGCAACCCAGACACCAGAGGGTAGCTTCAAGTTAGAATATGCTGCAGTTCTTGGCCAGTTCTGAGAAGTTCATGTCTAATTAGGCTGATGTCTACAGCTTCCTTGGGAACCTCTGCATGCTCAGCAGGACAAATAGATCTGCCACTGATTGCATTGCTGCCACCAGGGTGTCACAGATGAACAAACAGAAATTTGGCCCCAAATGTCCTGCCTCTCCACCTCCCCTTACCCCTTTCTAAAGTAGGATATGTAGGATACTTCCCACCTATTACAGGATACAGTCTGAGGCTGTTAGTAAATGATATTAATAACAGGAATAAGAAAAAAAAAAGGAATTAAAATAAAAGTGGTCAGAACAAAACAGTTGCTTGATATTGCATGCCAAACCAAAGGAGAGAGACTTAAAGAAGGTAAATCCAGAATCACTTCTGCTGTTCTTTTGCAGGCCTACCACTCTCAAAGCACTCAAACAGCACTGCCGAATATTTAGCCTAAAATAATAAAATAACCTTCCAGGCCTGCAAAACATGGACCCATGCATTTCTCCATGTTTTTGAGGCTCCCAATCCAATATTTAACCTTAAGTCTTAAATAAAAAAAGGAGCAAATATTCAACATTTTTATTTTGCAACAACAGCTTCAGAAATATAGATGGATCAGTGGTGGATAACAGTGTGGCTGTGATCCCCAGTCTCCCAGGGTCTTGGAGATTGGGACACCCTTGAATAGGCACTGTTAGATATGCACAAATTCCCAATACTGCCATGACACTCACAGGTAGTGTAGCTCAAACCAACATGTCTCCACAGCTGAGAAAAATAGCTTACTGCCAAGAATTTATGTAACAGGTGTAAACAGCTGAGGAGATACTCTGGCAAGCCTACAGACTCAGCCAAAAACCCATCACCAAGACAATAAAAACAAAGAAAATGAATAACGAAAAAAAATCCAGCAATTCTACAAACACACTGACTGCAATGTTAAACAAACATCCCAAATTACTCTGTGGATTGCCAAGTCCTGTACTACTAGGTTTCTTCCTGCACAGTGTCAGTACTGCGACTTCAGGTCTGGTTAGGATCACCGCTGTGAAAAATAAAACTTGTGGGATAGGCCACACGGTTACTTTGAACAGTAAATCATCTTCAGACTGGTTTGAACAGTATTAAAAGTGCGTACAAAATTCAACAGGGAAATTTCTTTCTCTCTTTAAAGTCAATGATGAAAATTTCACTTGTGTGAGCACCATCAGGTTTTAACTATGACCTTACATTATGCTTGTTAAAATATTAAAAATATGGATCTTGGACAAAGCAAGCAATACATACATCAACAAGACAAAAAACATCCTCAGTTTGGGAAAATTGTCCTTTGGAAACTGCAATATTTGTACATTGAAATGATGTTGTGCTCTATTCCCAACACTGACTTCGTACCAGTCATTGCAGTTTTCTGTGTATCAGTGACCACAGCTGTAATAGGGAGGCAAAACCATCTCCACAAGCACTTTCTTTTTAAACCTCATCCAAACTGAGTAGAGAGGAAAAGTTATATCTAGACCTATAATATGACATCGTTAAGCGTTGACCAGCAAAACTTTTCCACTTCCACTGAATTCTTTTTCTTTCTTTTTGTTTTACAGCCTGCTGAAACAGTGATAGTCCACATCTGGTTAGTGTCTGCTTCAAGGCAGACACCAAAAAGAAGAGCCCAAGTTTGGGATGAAAGATGCAGGCATTAACTGCACAGGGCAGAACAGCCATTTAATGCTTTTCTGCACAGCAGCAGTGGGGCGTGTGTGGGGGGTAGGAGTGGGGAAGGGAAGTGTGCTGCAATTTTGGGGGCACTGTTCTTCTTCCTGAACCCCAAACAGTTCAAATTTATTTTTCTTGATCCTTCTTTTTTCTGAAAAGGGGCTGTGTCTAATAAAAACAATGAAATACACAACAAAGATCCAGCTGTTTCAAATGTTTCCAACCTCAAATGCATAATCTTTGCACAGGTAAAGCACAAAATGAATTCTCCAGAGACAGCTTCATCATACATGACAGCCCAAAAGACCCCTCAGTGCCACTAACTAGAGATGGTTGGAAAACCAGCAGTAATATGTAGACAGGGCACTGGCAAGCAATGGAAATAACCATCATGTAGGCATGCTGTTACAGAGGGGCATCCAGCAATGGTGTAGTAATGAATACACCAATGGAAAAATGAACAGAGGTCAACAGAGGCTACAAATGAGGACAGAAACTATGCTTCCCATTAAAAACAGTGAGAAAAGCAGTGTTAAGTGGTATTTCTAAAATGACCGTGTCTCCTACATTATCAACACATGCTCCTTAAGCGTCACTATGATAAGTTTACTTTTTGCAACATTAGATGAGTAATTACTAATGCTGTAATGGATTGAATTCAATCTCTTTGAAATGTGATGAGTCTAAAAGCAACCTGGCATGTAGAAAAAGCATTAAAAAATCCAACATAACCAGCCTTATTGCTGAAATAAGGCATCAGAAACAAAGGCAGCTTTTTCCTTAAACATGGACACAAATTACCCCCCATGAACACAAGGCACATGCTATACACGTGAAGGGGAAAAAAGATCTTTCAGTGACTGTTCCTGTAAGAAGAGGATGTACAACCAAAAAAACTTAGAGATGAAAAAAAAAAAAAAAACAAGCCAAAGCAAGCCCCAGAGAGGGAGACGAGCAGAGGGAGCACAGCATGACTAAGCACTGGGCTCACCTACCCCACCCCCCTCAAGCAGCATTTTGTTTTCCAAGTAAATAGCACCTATTTTGTGGGTCCTGTCCCATTCCCTCCCCTCCTTCCCCTCCCAATCCCTTAGTGCAGCAATACAGGATTCTGCATATTCTTTGTTGACGTACACATGCAGGGCAGTGGCAAAGATATACAACTCACGCCATCATTTGCTTATCCTCATTAGTACAGCCTGCTGTGACTTGAAATTTTGCTCAACTGTTTGAGTCCAAGAAGAAAAATTATATTATTTGGTAACTGCAGAAAAGATGCTCAGCAATTTGAAAATTACAATCAATTGAAAGTGTTTCAAAGCCATTATGTTAATAATTTGCTAGTGTCAGGGGCAACATTCGATGTCAGAAATGTAGGTCCTGCATTAAAAAACCAAATGTAGCTACATAATTCCTAATGTACTTAGAAACAGAACTCATGATTTTAACACTTCTACTGAAACAATTTTCCCCTAGGATGTGATTACAGGCACTTGAGGAACAAATATGTGGTCTTAAGACATAACATCTCTTCAACCTTTCTAGTGCTTTACAATAAAACACATTCACAGTATTCACAATTCTCCATTGTACCTGCTCACTGTGATCCTGTTAACATCACCTTCCTCACAAAAAACAGACAATAAAATGAATTGCAAGAACAAAAAAGTCCCATTACAAAAGAAGTGCGTTTGTAAGAAAATTCAATATTCTGCCCATGAAGACAAGAACTGGGTCAGAGTTTCTCCCAAAGATATACTTGTCAAAGCTATGTTACAAATATACAGCTATAAAATGAATTAAGCAATCAAAAGAGACAAGATCTAAACTTTGTTATCCTTGTTTCACTCTACAGTAGAGAGAAAAATGAAGGAAGAGATAGATGCTATTGAATAAGGGACACGTCATCTCCTCCTGCATTATTCTTCTTCATGACATACCACGAGCAGAGATTAAATAGAAGCCCAGATAAGTTCAAATGATACAGCTATCAGACTCAGGTGTTTCTAATAGGCTCTTCACATGGGTACCTGGACTATTAAAAAGAGGTAATGCAAAGACGGTAAAATGGATGAGAGAAGAGAGACAAAGAAAAGGAGCTAATCTGAATCTCTCAACAGGAGACCAGAGGGAAATGGGGACAAAAAGGAAGAGGAAACACTGTGTTTAATTTTTTCTTCTCCTGGTCAGCAATGCACACAAGAACCAATTTATCTCTCCTTTATATCGATGTAAACGGTAAGGTACTCCACAGAAGACCATAAAGTTAAACCAGTATAAATGAAAGGGATTTTAAGGGGTCTTAGATTACTTTAGATTACCCAAATTATGTTCTTGCTGAAATGAAAGGGGCTTTTCTCCCCAGGAGTGGAGAAAACTTGGCTTTATTAGCACTCCCTTCCACTCATGATCCAAGATGCCTCCACACAATGAAGCAGGAGGAAACCTGGACTATCACCTTATTGGTGCCTTTCCTGACAGCAAACATACCCTTCAAGTATAACCCTTACTGGACATCTGAGAACGCACCAAGTTGCAGACCATGCCCAACCTTTCCCAAAGACACAAATCCACAGGGAAGCAGTCTTCATTATTGCAAGGGCTGCTGTCTATGGACGTATGTGTCCTTGTGTAGGAGCCCAGGGCCACTGCTTCTCCTGTCCCAGTCACACTTCATTACTGCTCCCAATCACAGGCAGCAAAATAAGGAGATGCCTCTGAGATCCTGGACACCAGCAGCAAATTAACAACAGCCTGGTGTTTAATAGCAACCCTGATTTTAACTACGGCATATGGTTCCTTCCCTGTGAAATGGGATTTCTTCAGGATAAGGTTATAAAGTATTGTGTTTGTTAAAGAACCACCACAGTCATATAAACAATAAGATAATATAATCAAGCAGTAAAGCGAATAGTGCCTTCTAGTCACAGATCTGAAGTTTAATGACTCAAACCTGGCATCACCCTGGGAGACTTGAAAAGAAGAGGTTTTTCTAGCTGTAAGAAGAGGGAAAATGAGCATGCACAGGCAGATTAAATCATGATCTCTTCAAAGGTAAGACAAGAATCTGTGGCTTAGTGGGTAACTCACAAATTTTAGACCCATGGTTACATGCTGCCCTTCTCAGTAGAATCATTTTATCAAGGAGGCTGTATTACTGGGCATCTGTATCTGTGTGGCCCAGAAAAGTTATAGAAGCATGAAACAGAGAGCTGAGTTAGTTAGAGATATGCCACCATGACTCCCATGCTAAAATGATACTTCTTCATTTACTTTAGTCATTCTAAGACATACAAGCTCTGTCAAATAGTCATCATTACACTGGAATAAAAGCATTTATGCAAGGAATGATGTTTCTAACCACCCTGCTATAATTATGCAAGTATGACTTGCAAAATTTCCCTATATGAACGAGCTCCTACTGTCTCTTGTAATAGATTTAAGGGATTGAATAAACAGGAATTAAATTAATTTCCAGGCAAATTAACTTTTTAGCAGACGGGCCCAAGTGTTAAATATTTGCCATTGTATTGCTCTTCCTTGATAAGTGTGTATATTGGCACCATATATATATTTTATATATATGGTGCCAAAAGCCACCGACACAACAAACTTTCATCTGCACTTGCTGGGAGTGGAAGCACGTTAAACGCATGGGCAACTTTGATCGTCCTTGGGATTCAAGAACACTGCTGTCATAAGCTGAGCTACTCCACAGTGAAATGACAGGAACCCATTTCCAATCCTATTACACATACTAGGTCCATAATGCCTTGCTTCACCTGCAGCTCCATTTAAACTCTTCTATTTGTAGATACCATGCTTTAACTTGAGGTACAGCAAGTCCGTCACGTGCGGGGCCATCTGACAGGGAATTTTTGTGCTTTCTACATGTAGGAGGAAGACGTGGTAGGACATGCTACTAATAGTCTCATAGAATTATAGAATCATTTAGGTCTCAATGCATGTCACCACAATGAGCCAAATTCAACAAAAAGAAAAGAATAAAAGACTTTTCTGAAGTTATTTACAGCTGATGCACTTATAGTCTCCCACAGCAGTTCAAAAACTGTGCATTTTACAGCACGAAAAAGGAAATGGTGAGGGGGGGTTTCTGGGCTATCCCATGCCAATGGTGTAGGTTGGAGTTTGCAGTGCTGGACTANCTAGCTGTAAGAAGAGGGAAAATGAGCATGCACAGGCAGATTAAATCATGATCTCTTCAAAGGTAAGACAAGAATCTGTGGCTTAGTGGGTAACTCACAAATTTTAGACCCATGGTTACATGCTGCCCTTCTCAGTAGAATCATTTTATCAAGGAGGCTGTATTACTGGGCATCTGTATCTGTGTGGCCCAGAAAAGTTATAGAAGCATGAAACAGAGAGCTGAGTTAGTTAGAGATATGCCACCATGACTCCCATGCTAAAATGATACTTCTTCATTTACTTTAGTCATTCTAAGACATACAAGCTCTGTCAAATAGTCATCATTACACTGGAATAAAAGCATTTATGCAAGGAATGATGTTTCTAACCACCCTGCTATAATTATGCAAGTATGACTTGCAAAATTTCCCTATATGAACGAGCTCCTACTGTCTCTTGTAATAGATTTAAGGGATTGAATAAACAGGAATTAAATTAATTTCCAGGCAAATTAACTTTTTAGCAGACGGGCCCAAGTGTTAAATATTTGCCATTGTATTGCTCTTCCTTGATAAGTGTGTATATTGGCACCATATATATATTTTATATATATGGTGCCAAAAGCCACCGACACAACAAACTTTCATCTGCACTTGCTGGGAGTGGAAGCACGTTAAACGCATGGGCAACTTTGATCGTCCTTGGGATTCAAGAACACTGCTGTCATAAGCTGAGCTACTCCACAGTGAAATGACAGGAACCCATTTCCAATCCTATTACACATACTAGGTCCATAATGCCTTGCTTCACCTGCAGCTCCATTTAAACTCTTCTATTTGTAGATACCATGCTTTAACTTGAGGTACAGCAAGTCCGTCACGTGCGGGGCCATCTGACAGGGAATTTTTGTGCTTTCTACATGTAGGAGGAAGACGTGGTAGGACATGCTACTAATAGTCTCATAGAATTATAGAATCATTTAGGTCTCAATGCATGTCACCACAATGAGCCAAATTCAACAAAAAGAAAAGAATAAAAGACTTTTCTGAAGTTATTTACAGCTGATGCACTTATAGTCTCCCACAGCAGTTCAAAAACTGTGCATTTTACAGCACGAAAAAGGAAATGGTGAGGGGGGGTTTCTGGGCTATCCCATGCCAATGGTGTAGGTTGGAGTTTGCAGTGCTGGACTAGATGCTTCCTCCTCCCTGTCCAAAGCCCCAGCAGTCTCACTGACACAGTATGCAATGTCCAGGAAACAACTACAGGGACAGGAAACCCTAGAAACATTCAAGGCCAGGCTGGATGGGCCTGTGAGCACCCTGACCTAGCCTCACTGCAGGTGGGGTAGGACTAGATGATCTTTAAAGGTCCCTTTTAACTATTCTATGGAGTCCAGGGAGGATCTTCAGCTCCCTTTTATTATGGGGGGCACACCACAGCATGCCACACCACGCCATTGTCACTGATACTCTCGCCCCATGGCCTCTCGACAGCTTCAGGGAAGAGCAGCTGTGCTCTTGGGGAAAACCAGACCATAGTGCACAAAGCCAACAGCAGCATGGGGTGCCCATTTTGATACTAATTGTTCATGTCCTACTTCTTTACCAAATCTCTCTGTACAGGGGACTACAGGACAGGCAGAGCCAGACAGTATTTGGGACAGGAGGAGGCAAAATTTATAGCATTTGTAGCTGGTTTGGGCTCTTAAGTATCCTTTATGCATAATGGCAGTATGTGCTGTAAAGAACTGCCAACCATNCTAGCTGTAAGAAGAGGGAAAATGAGCATGCACAGGCAGATTAAATCATGATCTCTTCAAAGGTAAGACAAGAATCTGTGGCTTAGTGGGTAACTCACAAATTTTAGACCCATGGTTACATGCTGCCCTTCTCAGTAGAATCATTTTATCAAGGAGGCTGTATTACTGGGCATCTGTATCTGTGTGGCCCAGAAAAGTTATAGAAGCATGAAACAGAGAGCTGAGTTAGTTAGAGATATGCCACCATGACTCCCATGCTAAAATGATACTTCTTCATTTACTTTAGTCATTCTAAGACATACAAGCTCTGTCAAATAGTCATCATTACACTGGAATAAAAGCATTTATGCAAGGAATGATGTTTCTAACCACCCTGCTATAATTATGCAAGTATGACTTGCAAAATTTCCCTATATGAACGAGCTCCTACTGTCTCTTGTAATAGATTTAAGGGATTGAATAAACAGGAATTAAATTAATTTCCAGGCAAATTAACTTTTTAGCAGACGGGCCCAAGTGTTAAATATTTGCCATTGTATTGCTCTTCCTTGATAAGTGTGTATATTGGCACCATATATATATTTTATATATATGGTGCCAAAAGCCACCGACACAACAAACTTTCATCTGCACTTGCTGGGAGTGGAAGCACGTTAAACGCATGGGCAACTTTGATCGTCCTTGGGATTCAAGAACACTGCTGTCATAAGCTGAGCTACTCCACAGTGAAATGACAGGAACCCATTTCCAATCCTATTACACATACTAGGTCCATAATGCCTTGCTTCACCTGCAGCTCCATTTAAACTCTTCTATTTGTAGATACCATGCTTTAACTTGAGGTACAGCAAGTCCGTCACGTGCGGGGCCATCTGACAGGGAATTTTTGTGCTTTCTACATGTAGGAGGAAGACGTGGTAGGACATGCTACTAATAGTCTCATAGAATTATAGAATCATTTAGGTCTCAATGCATGTCACCACAATGAGCCAAATTCAACAAAAAGAAAAGAATAAAAGACTTTTCTGAAGTTATTTACAGCTGATGCACTTATAGTCTCCCACAGCAGTTCAAAAACTGTGCATTTTACAGCACGAAAAAGGAAATGGTGAGGGGGGGTTTCTGGGCTATCCCATGCCAATGGTGTAGGTTGGAGTTTGCAGTGCTGGACTAGATGCTTCCTCCTCCCTGTCCAAAGCCCCAGCAGTCTCACTGACAGTATGCAATGTCCAGGAAACAACTACAGGGACAGGAAACCCTAGAAACATTCAAGGCCAGGCTGGATGGGCCTGTGAGCACCCTGACCTAGCCTCACTGCAGGTGGGGTAGGACTAGATGA